>OZ018325.1:180848736-181121236 GCA_963969495.1 Ceratothoa steindachneri | reverse complement strand
CCTTCGTCACCTTGGTTTGCATCAGAGGTATGTGGATATAGATACCCATCTGCGGGATTCCTTGTAACAGAAAATGTATGTGTGTTGTGCTGCGAATACGGGAGATGAAAGAATGCAGTGTTGTGATTGGATATGTGTAGGATCTACCCACCCGAATACAGGGCAGAGCACAGCGCGTCCACCAATCGATAGCCAGATCTCTCCTCCATACGTTAACGTTCGTGTCCGTTCACGCCAGGATCGAACCCGGTACCGCGACGTTAGATGACCAACGCCGTATCCACTCGGCTAGCAAGAGTAGGGCACATCGGTTGAGAGAGGGAGTAATTAGGAGTGAATTTATGTAAAATTGCTAAACCATAAATTATATTTATCTTGTGGCAATGTCTTCCGCCTCCATCTTCCTAACCTATTCATTTTATCTATTCGAGAGGATTTGTGAATATGGAAATGAAGTGAAACGTGTATCGTCGCTGTTCTTCTTACTCAGAGAAAAGTTAGAGTCGGTTTTCTCAGAACCATCGCTCGTGTATACAAATCGCTGCAATCGCTTGAAGTTAAATTAAATATTATTTTTAAAATGTTAGTGTTTATTGTGAGTTTGTGAAAAAAATGTTGAATTGAAACCAAAACTTCTGAAGGAAATTCATAATGGTAAAATGAAGTGTTTCACCGGATCGTGTCTTTGGATTTATTGAAAGAGGTTTAATGCGTCTATCCTAAAGACCTTCATAATGGTAAAATAGCGATGTTAGCAAACGTCTCTGAAGATCTTTGTTATTTTTATTTAACCTCTATAATTACCAAGTAGCGTCAGATCTTTTCCAATGATCTGTTAATGGATGAAATCCAAGCAACAACATCGATCCTTCTAATACTTATATCAATTAAATAAATTGATTCTCTAACTATTGCAAAATGCTGCATTAATTTGATATCTTAGTAAACTGCGTATTTGTGATCTGGATCCTGCTGATAATTTTAAGCTCGATTCAGCGACACAATGTCATAATTCCTACATTGAATAACGCGAAAAATAAAATATAATAGATTAAAGTATATCGGATATTCTTCCTCTAACCCTTCATAGTTATAGTTCTAAGATATGCTATAATGTTTTAATAGATTTTCGGTTGGAAAAAGTAAATTCATTTGAAGTATGTAATTGGTAGAGGTACAAAGTAGTGTTTATCCTAGGGTTTGCGCAAATAGGGTCATCATAGCGAAACTCAAACCAAAAGCCAACAACAAGAGCTGACGATATCACTGAGTCTCGAAATACTGATGTTAATAATCCCATCCAGATTATATATATATATATATATATATATATATATATATATATATATATATATATATATATATATATATATATATATATATATATATATATATATATATATATATATATATATATATATATATATATATATATATTCAGATTTTGTTAAAGACCATAGTATATTCTGCCTCTATTAATTTTCTTTGGAAAACTTTCCATTTTTCTTATTATCCTCTTTAATTCATCTTGTAGGTGATAAACAACTTCTCCTACGTTCATCTCTTTTTTAAATGAAATGTGTTTGGTAAAAACCAAACTTGAGTTTAGTTGCTGAGCTTTCGATCTATGCGATCATCTTCAGAGTGTCTTTCCTCCTTTATCGGGGAAGAATGGTAGAGTCAGAATGAAAATGGGAATGAAAAGAAAACGAATTTTAGGGGATATTTTTTCCTCCTCGTTTGAACGTTATGTCAAGGGAACGGGGCAGTCCGATGAAAGCGGAATTTTAAAACAACTTTAATGTTCGATTCCGGCCCGTAGCCTGGATGTTGATAGCTAGTCTTTCTTCGTTAATTAAGATGGCTTCTCAGGTGTTTAGTCTGGCTTTATTTCCCTCTTTTCTTTTGATCGTGGTGTTATTAACCAATATGTCCCTGGTTAAGCTGATGTTATGTACATTCTTCATATGATTTTGGGGGGCTCCATGTTGCAGGTGCATTGTCAAACGCCTCGAAAGTGTGGGGTGGTAGTCATACAACATATTTTGAGTTGTTATGAAGCTTGCAGTCTTCATTCGAGCAGCTAAACTCGTAAATTATGTTCGTAGATTTCAGGATCGAGGAGTTTTGGCAGTGGAAATTGGTCAAGATGATTTTCATTCCTAAAGCGAGGAAGCCCCCGGACTGCCCTGCCAGCTTTCGTCCGATATCTCTCTTAGAATTTACAGCAAAATATTCGAGAAGATATTGACTAACAGAGTTAACTCTTTACTTGATGAAGTCAACTTGCATAACGAGCAGCAACACGGCTTCAGAAGGAAATGAGGGACTGAAATGGCACTAGCCGTTGTTACCGAAAAGCTGGCTAAGATCACGGCAGAGAAACGGCATGCTGACCTGGTGCTCCGCGATGTCAAGAAAGCTTTTGACAAGGTTTGCAAAAGAAGCCTACAATATAAGATCTGGCAACTAGGCCTCAACTCCATTCTTGAGAGGATTTTGTTCGACTACATAATGGAGAGGAGAGCATATATACAAATCATGGAACATAAAGGCCCCGAATTCAAACTCGAAGCAGGAGTCTTTCAAAGGGGCTGTCTCAGTCCCCTACTATAAAATATTTATACACGTGACCTACCACAACCAATCTCCGAAGGGTCGATATACGTTCAGTTCGCTGACGATATATCATAAATTTGTACCGCCGCTTATGTTCACAGGGAATTCATGGCGAGAAACACGGCTAGGAAGATAGCTAACATCAGCTCTTTCGAGAGAAGATGGGAGATATCAACCAATGCGACTAAAATTCAAAATAATTCCCATTAATTAGTTTTGGGTGTCTTCGTTGTAAAAAAGGGAGATAATAGAAATATTTTAAAAATATGGGTTGGTTCTGGGGGGAGTGAATTTGGCATGTGTAATTCGTGGGTGATTATAGTTGTAGTAAATGTGGAAATGAGCTTGTTTCGGAGTTTAAAGTGTGGTTTGTAAATCTAATATAAAGAGATTCCAGTGTACGTAGTTGGTTTTCGATGTTTGCTGTATCTTTAATTGAAAAATTATTTAAGTTGGGTTTATGGTGTGCTTATTTATCCTAAAAATATATTTTTATATATATATATATATATATATATATATATATATATATATATATATATATATATATATATATATATATATATATATATATATGAAGAAAGAGCCTATACCAGTTCTGCGGGTGATAACAACTACCGCCATATTTATTTTCTGCCTTTCAAAACAACTTAGAAGACAGAAAGAAAGATGCAGAAACCTTGTATTGCAGACTATATATCCATATAGTACAAGAGAAAAAGAAATTTGACGCGAATGAGCAATGAGACAAGAAACAGGAGTTGTTTACAGGTGCCTACAGCCCTCTGCTCTTTTTGAGTCTAGTGTTCTTCTAATGTCCCTTTCTCTTACCTCTGAAAAAAACTTCTTTTTCTTGTCTCATTGCTCATTCACGTCAAATTTCTCTTTCTCTTGTGTGTATATATATATATATATATATATATATATATATATATATATATATATATATATATCCGTTGATTGTATCTTGTGGGAGATCCGTTGATTAATGCTCATTGTTGTCGGTTGTGACGTTGGTGCATAACAAACGGGTCGACGAAGGAAAGGTCCGACACGACACCAGCATTTGTCAGGTCGTCACTGATGAGCTTCTTCGCTGCGCTGCCCAAATCCACGAAGCTACACATAAGAGATCCGTTATTTGGCCAAATCAACGACCATACGATGTGTATCTGAATCTGATCATGTGTGTGTTAATACAAAAGAGTGCGTGTATATGGTAGGGGTACAAAGTAGTGTTTGCGCATGAGAATTTCTGAGCATCTGATCCGTGACTAATTAGGGAGGTGGTGCCTTGGCTGGCTCTTCACTTTGATTGGACGGGTCATCCGCGGGCATTTAGCGTTCGACTGGTTTATGACGATTTTATGTGAAATGAGATGAAATTATTGAAAACATTTATTTAATAGATTTAAATTTAAGAGAGTCTTAAAATTACTCTTTCGGCAAATTGGTTTGATGGATATTATATAAGCGCCGGTTTGTTGGTGTCTGCCCGCACACGAACGTCTTTGCTGTAATGAACATGTATGATCACTTGCAGGATATATATATATATATATATATGTGTGTGTGTGTATGTGTGTGTGTACATACGTTTGCTTAGCGTCCGGGGCAATTATTTGCTAATATCTTTTTGATGGCAGCAAATAATTTCCTTCATCTCTTTTAAAGCGGCGTTAAATTCTTGGCTGCAACATTCACACTGTCGGTCGTTCTTTGCGCATCCTTTGCTTCGCCGAGGCACGTCCGGGCTTCTTACCGATCCGAACTTCTCTCCTGTTCTGGCTGTCACAGGGACCACGGGGGGGGCGGGTTTCTGGCTACGAGAGGGCCCCCCGTCGCCAGCCTTTTAGACTCAACATCTCACCCGAAAAAAAACCTCCGATATTCGTTATCGGGTTTTTATCAACAAACTGGATTTTTTTTAGCCTCACAGCCCATACTTTATTTTACCCGTATCGTGGAATGAGTGTATATGTGGTAGAGTAATGTGTTACATGTCTATGTGACTGTGTTTGCGGACTTCTACTCTTGTATGCCTATATATGTGCTTGTTGTATGCCTGCGTGTGGTTATCTCGCATGTGCGAACATCTGTCTGTTTCTGTTTGTGTGTGTGTGTGTGTGTATTTATATGCCCCCCTCTATCGCTCTTCACTCGCAAGTTTCAGCCACAAATTTGGAACGGATTTTTAAAGGCAGGAACGAGCAAATGGACAAGCGTAAAATTCAATTAAAAGCCAACAACGCGTGTGTATAAAACATAATTCGTCGTTTTCTATTCGCGGCCCGACCGATGGATTGAGGGTAAACTCAAGTTAAAGGTTAATTTGATCTCGTCCGCGCCAAAAGGGTACAATTCGACCGGGCACTAGTTGAGGGTTAAGCCCCTGTACCCAGCGATACCCTCACACCTAATATCAGCTCAGCAGAGAAACTCTTTTGCCTTTGTCCGATCGTTAGTTTTCGTTAGTAAAAACCAACAAACGCTGATGTTACTTTGTTACGGGTGTCGAGATGAAGGTTCCCTGCTGAGGTGAGAGGACGCTGGAGCAGTGGGGTACCAGGCCGGTTTGAGATAAGGCAAAGATCGCAGCCAGAGAAGGAGAGAGATAGGGAGGGGGGGTGAAGAGCAGACGGGATATTGATTATATAAATAAACATATGCATACAGTCATGTGTGTAATTCGTAGATACAGTCATATACAAACGCTTGAAATAAAAAAACAATTATAGAAAAATTATATATATGTGAATAGCAGACGAGAGATAAAACGAAAGGATTAAATAGTCTTTGGACGAAAAATTAAGAAAAATAAACATTTAGAAGAACTTCGAGACGAGGCCAATACCAATCAATTCTTGGCCAGACATTATAAATTCATTCATTCCTATTGTGTAATGTTAATTGAAAATATACGTTCGGTATTCTAAATACGCTCTACTATTAATACTAAGTCAATTACTGTGATTGTATGAATATGCACAGCTCTATTTTTAGACTGTATTGCATATAAGGACAGCTCTCCAGCAGAAATTCCAGTTTAATTATAAATTCCTGGCGAATTTAAAACGCTCTCCCGGTCATGACGAAGTTTCCTATTTCAGTCTTTATCACTCTCGTCCTTTTTCTCTTTATTTCTCTTTCTATTTATCTCTTTCACCCTTCAAAAGATATTCACAACATCTATTTCGAAATACAAATGCATAGACAACATACGAATGCCGCACGGTGGCGTAATGGGCAATTTTCGACTCTAGCTTTTAGAGGCCCGTAGATTAAGACCTCTCTTCTACCGAATGGGAGTTGATCAGCACCACGACGTTTGAAAGATCACGACTGAAAAGAATGAAGATAGAAAAGTTTCATTGAATTAAAAAAGCACATGCGAAAACCAACGTGAACATAACTGCCAATATTTTCTAAAGAGGTTTGTAAATGAAGTGGAGAAATTAGGAGAAGTGAAAATGCATTGAAAGTGCATAATCCAAGCACTCAAATGATGAGATTACTTGGGGCGCTGGAGAGTAAAAAGGCGATAAGTAGGGCATATATACCCTGCCTCGTCCACACACTCCTTTATCTAACTCAAATATATAAACTAAATACCGACTCGATCAATATTTACACTTCTCTTTAGCGAGTGTCCTCCGGTACCCGTATCCGCGAAAGCTGATTAGCCAAGCTGCTTCCCCGATCGCCTCCACCCAGGTGCTCCGTCCTCGTTCGCTCTCCGATCGGCTTATTACAACAAGAGGGACCACCCCACTCACATACCCACTCGATGGATAAAGGATGAGCTCGCTAGTGATCGTGGGTGTACGTGCGTGTGCACGCGCGTTCCGCCTTCGCTGTGTGTCAATATTGGCCTTCAAGTATCATGTTTCATCGTTGTTCAGTCCTCGCTTGAGCTCCCGCTCTATCCCCACTAACATGGCTATTTCTGCCACCTTTTACTGACTCCGACAATCGCCGGTTAACAAGGCCAGTTTTCTGGCCCGCCCGCGCATCTCTGGTTTCCTGGCAGCCATGCGCGGTGCTGGGCGCGTAGGGGCGGACAGATTATGGAACATGCATGAATGTGTATTATCAATCATATTAACGTTAAATGTTAGATCTTTTATATCTTCTATTCGCGTTATTGATGTCCTCATTGATTTGATGATCTAAACCACTACTCCTGCGACTGCATCTACTACTACTAATTGTGGGCGTGTGTATAGGTATGCGGTTATGATAAGTTTATACAGAAGAAATAACCAACCATGCGATGGGACCGCGAAGCCCATACATAACCTATTTTGCCTTCTAAATATCACCCATAGCCACGAGTGCGATACGAGCGAGCGAATTAGAATTCATCTTCCCTCTCACCCATTAAACCCACCCCCGGGGGCCAGTTTTGATCAGCTGCCACCACGATTCTCTTTCTGTCACACAATTGTCTGTAAACACCTCCCTTCCTCCAGGATTAAAAGGTTAGTCGTGGGGCGTTGGTAATGAATACTCAAATATCAGTATACCAGAATACTAGTAGACCTGAATACTAGAATGCCTTTTGACAAGGGTGATGTGTAAAAACACACGTGGGAATGAAAGTAGAAAAGGATGGGATAAAAGGATTATATATGGGTGTTTGGGTGAAAATACTTCCAATTTTTTGTGTGCATGCGTGTGCGTGCATGATAAATTCATGCAAAATGAATAACCGCACATGTGAATAAAACAATGTACAAAACTACCTACCGGTGGTACTACATCTGTACCACTATGCCAAATTATAATCTCTTAATTGATCACTCGTGGAACCATATGTGTGACTTCAACTACAACTGCTTTCTCACGAGGTGAAATCGGCGCGCATCAATGCTGCTGAAAATTACTCACCCCTTCCACCTCCTTTATGTTGTTTTAAGTATATTTCCCCCCATCCCCCATGATGTTTTCCACGCAAATGCTTATGGTTCTCTCGATGCTAGTTGCCTTTAGAAAAACACTGCCCTTATTCTACCTTACTACCCTTTATCACCCAGTTTATCTTCTCCCCAATCATTGCCTAGTACCCCAGAAGGGGCGCCGGGTACCTTTGCACCGATTCACCCGATATTATCGAAAGGGAGAGGCGGAGGGTGTTTCGTCCCCTTCAGGGAACACGTGTAACCTTTCCTTCGGTGGGGCTCTGGGTTGATTGGGCTCGCATTAGTAATGTTGACTCTGGAGCGACGTTGGATTAAGAAACGTTCGAGCCCCGCTGGCGCCCTTCAGCAGACACCAGAAGGCTAATTTGTACACAAGAAAATATCGCATTTCAACAGGGCAAATGTAAGCTCAGGCTTCTAATCCATTCATGCTTGAATTCCATTTAGCTCGGGAGAGGGTTTTTTTTGTCGGTCTGTTTTTGGCTGTAAGTTTATTTCTCTCTGTATAGTTCTTTTGTGTGTCTGTTTGTGACTGTAAGTTTATTTCGCTCGGGATAGGTTTTTTTCTGTGGTTGTAAGTTTATTTTGCTCAAGATAGTTCTTCTTTGTGTGTCTGTTCGTGGTTGTAAGTTGATTTCACTCGGGATAGATTTTTTTGTTTTTGTGGCCGTCAGTTAATTTCGCTCTGGATAGTTCTTTTTTGTGTGTGTCTGTTTGTGGTTGTTAGTTTATTCACTTGGGATATTTTATTTGACGTGTTTGTGGCTATTAGTATATTTCGCTCGGGATACGGGTTTTTTTGCGTGGTTGTAAGTTTATTTTACTCGAGAGGGTTCTTTTTGTGTATATTTTCCTGGCTTTAAGTTTATTTTACTCGGTATAATTCTTTTTGTGTTGTTCGTGGCTATAAGTTTATTTCTCTCGTGATAGTTCTTTTTTGCGTTGCTGGAATTTTATTTGGCTCTATATAGTTATTGTTTGTGTCTGCTCGTGCTGTAAGTTTATTTCGCGTGAGATAGTTCTTTTTTATGTGGATGTTCGTGGTTGTAAGTTTATTTTGCTCTGAGTAGTTTTTTTGTCTCTCTGTAAGTTTATTTTAATCAGGCTAGTTCTTTTTGTATATCAGTTTGTGCCTGTAAATTTATTTTGTTCGGGATAGTTATTTTACGTATCTGGTTATGTCTGTAAGTTTGCCGCATTGTAGGTTTCCTGCATCTTTTTATATCTAAAGGTTTTATCTATCTGTCGCCTTAGATCTGTTGCTTAATGTGTCTGTCAGTTCGTATCTCCCTGTGCCTGTAAGTTATGTGTCTTTAATTTTTATTCACCTGTCTATGTTTGTAGGTCTTTATGCAAGTCTGTGTTTGTAACTTTGTCTAGCTGTATTCGTCTGTAAGTTTGTCTGAATCTGTTATGTCTGTAGGTTTGTCTAAATCCCTCTCTGGATGTGGATTTCTTTGCACCTGACTGCATCTATCGACTAATCTGTACCTCTTTAAGTCTGTCGATTTGTCTGTATGTAGGTTCGCCTTATTTTGTGTCTGTACCTCTATGCTTGCACGAGTATATATTTTTTTCAGCCTGTTTCTTCTCCGTTTTTTGTTTCGCTTCTATCTTTATCTCCTTTTATCTCTTTAACAATAGTGCACATACTATATATAGATAAATATACGCTCATAAATCTACTCACAAACGCACATTCTCTTACACCCATATATTTATTCATCGCGTCCCATCTCTGGAGTTAAGATTTTTCTCGGTTCTTAATTACCCCGGTCGAATCCTTGTCTGTCGGGGGATGCCTCCCTTATTTCTCCATATGTCCCTCGAATAGCCTCTGACAGCATATTTTATTTTTTACTCCGATTCAGTCCCCGAATATTAATCTGAATTTTAATATATAATTATAAAATATCTAATGACATTTGAAAAGCCACGTTTCTAAAACCATTTTTTAATCCGAGGGGTATTTTGAGATAATTTGGTGGATTTTATGTATGAATTAGAGGTTAATTAATTCCCCCGAGAACGCATCTATCATGATATCTATCTTGCACGTCTAGCTATCGACCGAAATATCTATCATTTGGTAGTGATAACAAATCCCATCATTGCTCATCGGATTTACTCGCATCTGAGAATAATATATATATATATATATATATATATATATATATATATATATATATATATATATATATATATATATATATATATATATATATATATAAAATCTTTCATGAAAGCGAAAGAATGATGAAATGAATCCAGTAAACCGCAAGAAACAAGAAAAACAGGATAATTTTTCTTCGGAAATTTTATTTCCTAATTCGCAAAAATTCCGAAGAAAAATTTATTTTCATCCTTCTTTCACGTTCATGAAAGATTTATACATTGTACGTATATTCACCGCGTGTTTACCTCAACTCTCCTTTGTCCTTTGAATTCCCTATTAATTTCTCTCTCTTTCATAGTCCCGATCGATCTTGCGAAGCGTACCTTAAAAGCTTGTTTATTCGGAAGATTTTTGTCTTCTGCGTAGCCGAGTGGTCTAAGGGACGGTTTAATTGAGATCAAAGCGGTTGCTCGCTGCCTCGGTGTGCATGATTCGAACCCCAACCCTGTATGGAATTTTTGCGAATTAGGAAATAATATTTCCGAAGAAAAATTATCCTGTTTTTCTGTTTCTTGGCGTTTGCTGGATTCATATATATATATATATATATATATATATATATATATATATATATATATATATATATATATATATATATATTTCAAGATGGAGAGGTGGACGGGTAACTAAGGGTGGATGTTTGATTGATCATGAAGTAACTTTTATGTTGTTGTAAGGGAAAGCTCCTGAACTGCATGATTTATTTACGATCATTTAACTTTTACCCGTGTGCGTGGTGGTGGATACGATATTTAAAGGCAGGTCGTAACTTTATTTTACATTTACATACATTTGTACGCAATTGTAAGTCAGATTACGAACATGTTGGTAAAAAAAATAGTTGAAGGAATTTTCGACTGTACATCTATTAGAGTACGAGTTTGATGGGGAACAAACAGGTAAATTTAAGCCGTGTGTTTGTATACACAAATACTTGTGTGGGCTTTCACACATGCAGGTGTCCCTGTGTGTGTGTGTGTGTGTTCATAGTCACTAGCTCCATTTTAACTCGATGGAAGGTGGCTTTTGGAGCCGATTAAAACTTCTTTCGTCGTTCATCGTTGGCTCTATCTGGCTCGATGATGCGAGATCAAGCACTTTAATGAAATTAACAAAAGAAACACTTTAATTTAATTAAGCCGTTCGATCGGGCGGTAATTTGACGTTTGGGCAAACTCATTAAGATATTGGTTGCTCTGGATAAGTTGTTTGAATATGTACGTTTTATATGTATCAAACAATCGATAACAAATGGGACATCTGCACCAGAAAGGTTTTGAAAAAGGTTTGCATGGAATCTTGTTAAATTAGAGGAAGTGAAAATGTGTTGAAGGGAAGTAGGTAAAGTAAATAGCTAATGGGGTTAAGGATCGCAGGGATGATACCTCTAAACCTGTTGTCTCTTCATAAGCAAGACAAAAGTCTATTGCGAAGTGAATACAGTTTGGAGCGGAAATTTAAATTCCTGTCAATGGTGTAGGAATTTTAATTATTTATTCGATTAAAATTTGAATTATTTCAGTGATATCGTATTTTTTTCATATTCATTCAAGGAGTAATAAAAAAAAAATCTAAAGTTTTCTGTACGCATAAGAAAAATAATCTATATTTTGTCGCATGAACTTTGTTACGAATTACAACTGCAAAACACTTGTAATAGTATTTTTTATTAACTTTCAGCAGTCTTTAATAGAAAATCTGTTCCATTCTTCCCTCAAGTATATATACAACTCATCCATATTCGTTATTTCTTTTGTAGGCGGTGTTTTTAATTCCATTAATTGTGATATCTTCAAACCACTTCTTCATCGCATCTGTCCGTATGTTTTGATTCGTTGTCCTGGTGAAATTTAAAACAGCCTTGTCAACATCACTTGTCTTGTCTTTTTCATTTATCCTAAAGGTTTGCTTTAAAAAAGACAAATAATCTTCTTTCCTCATTCTTCTTTCGATTTTAATAAATGTCCATGCACCATACTTTCAAATAGAGTGTCATATAATGTATAAACCATTTTACAAGCAATTTATGATAGCAAATGCCTGCAAACTACTGAATTGATAATACTGCTAGGTGTATTTAAACTTCTGATCTAAATTGAGTATATACATATATACGTAGCGTACAATTTTATCTGCCGGTTGCTTTATTCTGCAGGAACTTGCCTATTACAGGAGCCGCCCGATGTGATGGAACGTCGCCGCTAATTAACCGCTTAGTCAAGTCGAGGTTTTTGTCTTGTTCGCAAGCACAGACTCGCATTTTATTCGCCATGCCCGCGCAAACGTAGGTCTTGATATTGGGAGGGTGTAAACGAGATTTTAACCTTGCAACCGTTTTGCCTTTACCTATATGTGAACTGGACATTTCAGGATACTTCTTAGTTCCAAAAATGCCCGTCAAATTTGACTTTATGCAACAATCACTATCATTTCAAGCCATTTTCACATCCAATGTCTTGTCTCCTGATTTACTTTAGGTAAATTCCTCCCCTGATAAATATCCTGAACCAGTGCTCATGAAACTCCTTTCCCAAGCGATTTTTCAGTGAATATTGAAACACTTCAATAAATATCGCTCTTTTGGGGACAATAATGACCCAACTACTTCTGAAAAGGGGCGATGGATTGTTGCAAATGAATCTTGTTAATTTTCCCTTTTTAATTTAATTAAACGGCGTCAAAAATGAAGACAACACACGTCTCCTTCGCAAGAATTAGCACTCATCTATTCTACACCATTTAGAAGATATTCTTTATATTTCAATGCATTCAGGGTTCTATAGAATATATACTACTTCTACCCACTTAGAGACCTTGGCGTTAATATCCGGGTTTTGCACTCCCACAGTGGATGGTTTTGTTATAGAGATATTCTCTTCCCTGCTTTTTTATTGCGTCCGTTTTTTGATACTGAGGATTTATAAATTTCCTTCTCCTGGAATACAAATTTTAGGATGGATTTTTAAAAGTCCTCATCCTCGATTCTTCCACCTTTCTACTTCAATTTGGCGAACGCAAAGGTAAGGGGAAATTGATTGTTGTTATTTACTTTAAGGTATAAATCGAAAAACCAACGAAAGCATCTTCGCCAGAAGGTTTCTGAGGAAAAGTTTTTTAAAGAAAGTGGTAAATTAATCTATGTGAAAATTTATGGCAGATAGCTAGTCCTATTTATTTAAAGAGGATACTATCTGTGGCGCTTTGGGCCAGAACGGCAGGCAACTCTCCAGAACCTGCCTTAGTTCCCCTAAAAGGGCAGATACCTCTGTTTGCGCTGGGGTCGAAAAGACGCACGAACATCTGTGCCGCCTTGGAGGGAGGGGGGAGGTGTGGATGAGCTTTTAGGTCAAGAAATCAAGATATGAATGAAAATGTAAGTAGAAAACTGGAAATACTACAATTGTATGTGTTAATCGGAGAATAAAAGATATTTTATTTAAAAAACAAATTAATCTAACAACCCGTGAAAGGGAAAAAAATAGTGAGACATCTGAATTATAAGAGGTTCCGAGAAAGTCCCCTCGCCCAATCTATTTATCCATTCTAACTATAATATTCCGCCTAATTCTTAAACGACTGGAAGTTCAAAGCATTGAGATGACTTTCAATGCAAAAATAGGCTTTGAATGACACTAAATTCTTGCCTTAGAGGTTATTTTGAGCCTATCTCTAAGAAAGATAATAATCGGATTTTGAAATTACTCAAGTCCCACACTTGCATATATACGCACGCTTATATGCGTCTCTCAAAGAATTTAAGAGATTTAAGTTTATATATTTGTAATTTTATTATACTAGTTGTCTTAAATATTATTTTTTCTTGTCGATTGAATGAGACTACTTGGTTTAAACATTACCTATTTATTCGAAGAACCGTTATTTATAGCAAATTATATATCTATTCGCTATTCATTTCCTCCCAAACAGTAATTAACTATACTCGAAGAAATAAGTTTAGCAAAGCTCAACTTAGAAAGTTTAGTTCATTTAGTAAAGCCACTAGATCATTGGTCACGTAGCGTTTTTTTTTTAAGTTAATCTAAATTGTAATTAAAGTTTTTAACAACTGTTAATTTTTAAAAGAATTTAAGGAGTAATTTGGTTCTCTCTCTCTCGACATAAATTAAATAAGAACCAAACAATTTCCCTGAGGTATCCCATGTTTTTTCTGTCTGAACAAAATCAAACAGAAGTGACCACGAAAATTTAGAGCGGATGAGTGGTGGTAATGGCGTGTGTGAATATAAGAAGACAACAAAGAAGAGTTAAAAAAAGGCAAATATACTTAAAGGCTGGAGAATTTATCCTAAAAAACATCGGAGCGTAAAGAATGTCACCCCAAACCATGACTATATTTTTAAAACCTTATAAAAGACAAACTGAAGAACAGATTAAGGTGATCTATATTTATTCTTATAGATAAGCATACAATTAAACATACGAAGATGAGGACATTTACAAATGAATCACCTCATTATTCCCATGACGCCAAGAGCTCTCATGGTGAAAGATTCCAAATCGGTGATCGGACGAGGAATTAATATCGAGTTTGCCAAATTCAACAGATTCGAACCACTTTACTTTCTCTTTGCGCTGGCAAATGAATAATGAAGGATATTATAGAAATCCTACAACGCTTGAGAAACTAAGGTTAGACAAGTGTATAGTAATATCTCTACGATCGATTTTGTTTTAAAGCTTGCTATCAAATGAATCTAAGTATACAGTGGTACATCAATCGGAGAAGGTAATGTAAAGCGTCCCCAAAATACCCAAGTACAGTTGAGCGTCCCCTAAACCTCCAAGGTTAATAAAAGCGTCCTCAAATCCTTCCAGGTTAAGAAAAGCGTCCTCATAAAATTCCAGGGTCCCCAAAGTCGCTGGGGAAGTTTTTCTTGACCTGCTTCCATTAATTTAAATAGTGAAGTTTTCGAGCATTTAGATGTTTAAGACAAAGTAAACATTTATTATTTAATTTTTTTATATTTTAATTAGACAGAGGAAAAAATTAGCTTAATCCGTTTTTCTATTCGCCTCATAAGTTTAAAAATATGTAATGCTTATGTGCATGTGTGTTTTAAGGAAGGTCACTGATTTAACAGAAGTTATATTGTTGAACGAATGCTTTCAACAGTAGGGGACATGAATGAAAAAAGAAAAGACTGGTAGCGGGGACTTGACACCACATAAAATGCAAATTCCCTGAGGCCACTGAACAAGATGAAGGAAGTGGTCAACCCGCAAACAATACTCACTCAGAGAAGCATGAGGAGATGCGCCGGTAATAAGCATAATTTAAGGGAAAACAACGATCCTTAGAGTATGCCGCATTTCTGTCAGTGGGTGTGACATAGATATATATACAGACAGACATATTTTATTTCATAAAATAAATTGCATAGGATTTAATAATATACAAACAAATTATAAACAAACAAGATATACTGACATTACTTATCACAATAGCAGAAAATCTTCAGTTAGGGATGGATAAGCTCTCTTACTTGTGATGAATTTAACCCCACCCCCGCCAAATAGCATCATCATCATTCCCAAAAAGGTTATCAACGTTATAATATTTCCGTGCCAATATTTTGGACTCATCTAGATTTGGATGCTGAGCTCTTAGGACGAGGTCTTAATTTGACTAACGCCACGGCTCTGTTAAGTATAAATTCTGAAGACGAAGCCAAAGATGGATTTCTTAATGAAATAGCGAAAAGTTAAAACATTTCCAAATCGGCAAACATAATTACATCTTTCCCTTGTTGAATATCTACCCTTTAGAGCACTATGGTATTGTGGACACAAAGATCTTCAATGTCTAGAATAATCTTTAAGATCACCTCAAAGACAAACCCCCATAGTAAGCAAGCCAAAAGGGGTGTTGATTTACCTCACCAAATTTATGTATTTTCAATGGAATTGAGAAGGAAAGATCTCACGACATAAAATATCAGCTATTACTTACGTTAAAAGAAAGATTAACTTAGATATTTCATTTGATCCACAAGCTTTAGCCTTAAGTTATTCAGAATAAATATACTACGATTCAAAGCAAATTGATTTTTATTCAGTAAAATAAATTACATATAAATTATATTAGTCTATACAATGTCGTAATTAATATCAAGGACGAATTTTGGTTGTGTTATCCAATTTTATGGCAGAATTGGTTGTTTAGGGTCGTGTTTTAGTTGTGGCGTCAGTCTCTACTTTAAATCATTCGTGGACTAGAGCGGATTTAAGTCAGTTTTTTAAGGTTGTAAAGCACATCCGTGGCCACCGTTGCAGCCATGAGTGTGTTTCCCGCTGTTAGATCGATCGAAATAAATATTAGGCTTACAATACGTTGGCAATTTGTTCCTAGTACGATATTGATATGTGTTTGGTTTTAATTTAATGAAATGACACATACAATAAGGCTATCCAATTGCTAACAGTTGGTCGGGACTTCCGTGGCCACGGAAGTTAATTGCAATTTTTTTTTTTTAAGTTTTTCGGAAGCGGCGTCCATATTACGACTATACCATAACTAGTGCTCATCTTCCCTCTTCATCTAAAGTATTGTTCCAATAATCGCAATTCCTGGTCCACTACTGCGATTGTATAGGATAACAGGAGTAAGACGATTTTATCCTACAATGAGGGGAATTTGAAGGTAATTGCTCCTTTGGTATAGTTGAAGTAGCCTATACATTAGGAGGAAAGAACTTATTCTTGATTATTTCCCTTGGATAACACGTTCCAAGCAATACGCTCTAGGTAGGCAAAATATGAGGGTTAGGGTTTAAATAGTATTGGCCAATCTTTGCCCTACTGCAGATGTCTGTCTCCACAACAGAGAAAACAAACCCGTTTTGTTTTTAATAATTTAGAGTGACCGGTTTAAAGGTGGGGTGGAGGATGGAGGGTGAGTGGGACACTACAGCGGGGACACAAATGCTCAGTGTAAAGATAAGTGGTTGGCCAGACATAAGGACATGTATGGAGATCGGGTAAGAATGAAAGAGAAGCAAAGATGAAGGTTATTAACGGAGACAATTAAGCTTTACCTGACGGGGAGTCTCCGTTCGTATCCAAGATTCTGGACTCTGATATACGGACGTTGGTCTTCCTTATGGTGGTCTTCATTAGAAAGAGAGTAATCCAATGAATCTTAACTCAAAGAGGAGAGAATGGAAATTAGAATACAAAAAGAAATAAATAAAGAAGAAAAAATCACTTGCGATAAGGACTGCAACAACAAACGTCATGAATGCTTAAGGATTGCGGCGGGAGGCTCGGAAGCAACTACTCATACTATATCTACTATTTAATTACCCCTCCTTTTCCCTATAAAAATGGAGCTAACTTCTATAGCCAGGGCTGTCCCCATCATTCCAATATATAGAGAGCGAGGAACGGGATTTCACTATAAATGCTTAAATCTAGCGACATTTGGCATCCGTTGTAACACCGGTAATGGAATTATTTCACCCCCACCCCCCTTCCTCGAATTTTAAGCACCATAGCAACGAGGGCGTATCCCGCAGAAGGTTTGTAAGGAGAGATCTGTGAAAAAAGTGCTAAAGCTGGGGGAAGTGAAGATGTGTGGGAGATATACTGTATAGCCGTAGATCCTCCTCCAAGCATTGAGGGCAAACTGCGGGTGTTTGGTCCGCGAAGGTACACAAGCTTCCACCCACCAGTAGCAGCAATATCCCCAATGCTAAACATGATTACTGGCGGGTACAGAAAACGAAGCTTCGACGGTATCGCTCAACTGCGCCAATCATTCAGTCCACCAATCAAAAAGTCAAGCCATCATCCAAGGAATAATTTTAGAGCGGACCTAAAGGAACTTGGTGATCGCGTGCCCACAAGGACCGGAAATCGAATCTTTACAAGGAGCAGGGGTGAAGCGTCCTCATGGACGGGTGAACGAGTTTCTATAAAGAGCGATAAGCAAGCCCCAACAACAAGAAATGGCGATCGAACACCCACAGGAAGCGGCGATCACCTGCCTCTGCAGAGAACCGTGCCTAAGCACCCACAATAAATGGAAATCAAGACATCACAAGGACTGACAGTAAAAGAGATCCCTAAGGCCCGATGATCGAGTCCCTTCAAGGACTTGGTGTAAAGTAAACCTACACAAAACGAAGCAGTCGAGTTCCTACGAAGACTGATGATTGAGTCCCCACTAAGATTGGTGATCCAGTCCTAACGAGGACCCCTGATCGAAGCACCACGCATAGTATATATGTAATTGCCTCTATCAATGATACTGAAGATGAACTATGGACTACATATAACCCCGAAGCCCCCCCCCCCTGCCCGCGAAATTCCGATGGATTTTTAACGAAGTATCCCACTCCCTTTTCCGCTGAGTCATGTCTTGATGATCTGATTGCAACCAGAGGGTGATGCCCGCAGTGGGGAGGTCTAGGTTCGAGTCCACTTCATCCGTGAGCCATCCGCATTTAGAGTAATTGTGAGGATCTTCTCGTTTGCAAACTCTTCTCTAGGGAAAGAATGAGTTTTGTAGTGGTACTTCTTTTCATTCGAGATCCTTTTTTTTCTGTTATTTCGGGGGGGGGGGGTTATTTCCTTCGCTCCCCCTTCTTATTCTCGTCCATTTCCATGAAGATGGCTCCGGCGAAAACGCTTTCACAATACTTTCTAGAATGTGTGACATTTTTTTCTACTACTGTGATTGTATGTTTATTTATTTTCTAGCCTGTATTACATACAAAGGCATCTTCTCGGCAGAAAGTCCTCGTTTAATCTCTCCCACCTAACGAACAGCCAACTCAGCGTGAAAGACGGCCCTAAGGTTACTTAAAAACCTACATTGAACAGACATCCATATTCTTGACACAAAGTATTGTCCATCATGACATAAGCGCGTGCGCTCGTGTCTGTGTGTAGATATGTATTTATCTGTGTGTGCACAATTAATTAGCTATCTTACATTCTACCATTGGGGTTTGGATGCAAGGGGTAGGGTGTCATGGATAGAACGGGAACCCGCATAAATAAGACGTCACGGAATGGCACCTGCGTGGCGCTGATGTCTCACGGTCTCTTCAACACCATGATTCTCTCTCTCAAACACTATGCCCTCTCCCCATTCTATCGGTATGTGTGTGTGTGTGTGTGCGCGCGCGCACGCCCTAGAAAAAAAGGCGAATTAGTGAACTAGCATCGGTTTGTCTCAAGTTGTTCTTGCGGCGATGGTAAAGAGAGGAAGAAATGTTGCATTTATGTGTTGCAATAAGATCTTCACTCACCAATTGGCTCATTAGCGGCAAATGATTAACGGTTCGAAAGATCTATGAATCGTTTGTAGAAGAATGGATAACAAGAACAAGGACGCCAACACTTAAAGAGATTATGGCAGAATTCGCGTTCATTCGAAACGAGAATCATTTCTATTCTCACGCGAGTATTTTTACCTATTTTATGAAGTCTAAATTTTAAATCCATTGCTAGAGTTTTTATTACAAAAGTCTTCGTCGATCTCGAGCCCTTTGTGTGCGATTTGGGATTTTCAGTTACCATAGCGCCCATGGCAAGTTAAGTATCATTTTTTGTGGGGGAGGGGGGGGGGTCTCTGATGTGTCGTTTCGTTTACCCGAACCAATCAAATGGGTCTGACGATTGGCGCCAATTTTCATCTCAATAGTCACAAAAGGGAATCACCCTCTCCCCCAGTGCTTGGGGAAGGGGAGTGTTTTTAGTTCGTTTGTTTGCAAGTTCCTTTTTTTTCCTAAATAAAACAGCTTTGTATAATTAAGTTGAGCTTTGAGTTTAAGCCATTCCTATTATTTGTAACTTATCATTATGTAAATTAGTTTACAAAATAATGACTTGTTTTCCCAAGTCATCTCCATTATATATGACACGCACATACATCTACACGATATGCACACAGAGTTGAACTACCCACGAGAGCTATTCACTTAGAGTCGTGAATTTATCGTTTTGAAACTTTGTGCGTTTGTTCCTTGTGTATTCATGTGGGATGACTGGAGTCTGATAGTAAGTAGAAACACCATTTTTTTTTAATAATAATCGAAGTTAAGGTACAGTGGATATGGTTAGTGGCCGGATGGATTCCCGATACATGTCGACTTAAGATCAACACTGAGATGAGCATCAGATGCTCCGGATAAGTGTTAACCTGTACATAATATGGTCCTTTTTTGTAGTAATTCTACCACCTATGAGAAGTTTATTATTGAAATTTAATAGTAATTAGGACCATCTTTGGCGCTATTAGTTGTCTTATATTTAGGTTATGGGCAAATTTGACGTATTTTAACTTCTCGTAACTTCACCACTTTCGTTAAGAAGCAATCGGGAAATGCTGCTGTTATGTAGGTTTTAAAGAGGGAAGGAGGGAAATTTGGGAAGAAGAAAATTAAAGGAATAACGAGGAAAGGAGAAATGGTAGAGACGGAGCATAAAAATTGGCTTACCCATGATCAACAAATGGCATCATTTCACGTCTCAAATTATTTAAATTGGGAGAAATAAAGCGATAAACAACGAAGGCATAACCGTTATAACGCTTTTGAAAGATTTTGAATTTGGGGGAGGTGAAAATAATGAAAATTACTTAACCCAATTTTCCTAAGAGAATAGAGGATGAATAGGGGATGGCAAATAGGAGAGTTATATACAAATGGAAAACTCTTATTACCCTCCCTCCCATACACACACAAAAAAAAAACAACAACAACAAAAAAACACACAGAAGTCGGGGTAGGAGGTTGCACGTCTCTCATTTCCGCCCCATTCTATCGCGGTGGTCAAGCATAATATGTTCCCAGTTTTCCCTCTCCCCGGGAGTTAAAGGCTTGGGCAGGGGTTCGACCCCAAGTATATTGAGACCATATCTTTTAGAAGGGTTAGTACAAGGTTTGTATATGGGTTCGAACCAAAGTGTATTGAGAGCCTCCCTTTGCGAAGGGTGTCCTTATTTCGTCGATTTATCTCCTTGAAATTCAGATCAGAGGGCGCTAAACCCTGAATTGGTCTTTAAGCTGGGGTCGGTGATTGCACGCACCAGATATGATGGCGACTGCAGATAGTTATGAAGGGGTGTAACGCCCCCCCCCTCTTCGGGAAGAAGCAGAAGATAGCAAAGAAGATAAAAACAATAATGTACAAGATGAAAGATTAAGGGGATTCTGTGGCCAATGCTACAAACCTCGGATGCTGGGGCAGGAAGGGTGCATTCAATTGTTCTAGACAGGTGTAGGAGAGTAGAGCACCCTAGTTGTTCCCCAGTTCCACGAATTATCTCTCTAGGGGAGATGCCTTCGTTGTTTTTGTTTTGTTTTTTAACTATAAAAATGACATGAACTGTACTGGGTGAGTGGTGCATAGTGTGATGGAAGGAAATGAAGAGGATAGAGTGATATGCACGTTCATTTGAAAACTAATTAATTAATGATGTGGATGAGAAAATGAGGAAAGGTAGCGCGGAAACATGAGCATTTTATTTATGGTGTGTGCGTGTGTGTGAACTTACATTAGTGTATACAGAGTTATTAAGTGAGAATGAAATTAGTATTGATGATCGTAGGTTTTGTATAACTTTTTATGGCTTGCTTTTTCCGCTTTACCTAAAACTAAAAGACCCTCATTTCTTTCTTCTGCGGTTCTTCTGTGGGGTTAATTTGTCACAGTTAGCCACAGCTGCGGTTGACGTCAGCTAATTTCAACCACCGTCTCAAAAAGTAGTAAAAATTTAGCTTTCCTTTCGCACAGCCCAACGCATTGTCCCGTAAAACCCGCGCCAGTCCAATACCTTCGTCCCTCACGCGATATCTTATTTGCATTTAGACAAGGATTCCCTCATTCGCTCCGACGTCAAGAATGGCTCGATTAAAATCTCGAACCGTCGAAACTCCATCATTTGTATCGGTGACTTCTTGTCAACGCTCTGCCGAGATGGACGCGGCAAGAACTCCTACCAGGCACTTATAGGGTCCCTCCTCGTTTCATTTCACATTCATTGTCATCACACCACACACTCCACACACTGCGTTACCTCGCATCGCCTATATATACACGGGTACACATTTATTGTATCCCCGTGGCGTACACGGGAGAGGAAAAGACTTAATTTGTATCCCTGATCATAAAATGGCTCAACAGTCACCCAATCCAAACAGATTGCAAATTAACTTAATCTAAATCTGATTAAAAAACCTATTCAGTATTCGATTTAAACTTCGAGTAAAAACATATATATATATATATATATATATATATATATATATATATATATATATATATATATATATATACTGTATAAACACTTAAATTTTTTGGCCTTGTTCCTATACTTTAAGAATAATGATGGCCAGGTGTAAACAAATGATTTTATGTTCCAGCTAAGTTTGGCCGAGCTGTGTTTTGACCAGTTGTAGCTGAAAATAATAGATGACCATTTTTCAATTGTGGTTGGACCGACAGATTCAATAAATTAAAAACTCAGCAGGTATTATTTGTTTTTGCGTATTGGAACTCTCATCACGTATGGAAAAGATGGCAGATACTCCCATTTGTAAGCACTCTTCAAACATTTTAAAAGATTGTCGGGGTTGCATTTTTTCGTTGCTATTTAATTTTTTGCCCCTATAAGGCGAATAGAAATCTTCATTTGATGTATTTAGAACAAATCTATTCCTTAGCTGTTTTAATGTTATGGAATAAGTTGGGTGATATGGGCATTTGATTAACGGATAATTACAAAATCGAAAATTATTGTATAATTGGCAACTCTGTTGGTTTAGTTGCCTCTTAGCGAATCACTTTGGTTCTGACATACTCCAAAGGTCGGTAATAGGGTAGGTTGGCAGAGATTATCTTGGGTGATATTAGCCTCTTTAAAACCTATGTTAGCATTGCTTCCTCAAATCAAGGACATAAATAAGATCCGGGCTTTTATCTTCATCATGAAGAATTGTAAAACCAACAAATTAAAGAGAGAAAATTAAAAAGGTTGCAGAGAAAAATAGACCTTAGTAACTACAATAATAATCGGAGTTGATAGAGTTTTATTAGTCTCCGTCTGTTAGAAGAATTAAAACATATTTTTCCTATATCGAAATGAATCATTCTTAGACACGTCTGTTTTTTTTTATTTATGTTTGCTTATCTGACCCGCCTTGAAAATATTTAAACTCCGACAGTAACTTTTTCCATATTAAGACAAAAAGCTCATTTCAACCTCGCCTCATAAAAGCCGTTTGTCTAATAGATACGTATGCATAAGCCGACAGGATCGGGGTGAAAGAGACGGAACCCCTTTGCCATCTGTCGGCTCCGTAAACCAGCTGCGACTACCTCATTTAACCGTTGGTCGCTTTCGAATTAAATCCTTGTTGCTCCAAGTCCAAAGTGGTTTGTTTGGTTTCTCTGTCGAACGGCAAATTCAATCATATTTTATCCAGCGCTACATAGAAATAAATAAAATGGGTGAAGTAAAAACGAAAACTGAGAGGATTATATGGTAGAGAGGTATAAGACAGAAGTGGAGGGTGTAATTATTACATTACATGAAAAAAAATTTAAATATTATCCACATGAAAAAAACCTTCAACTTCATCATTCCAACGTCAAATATCTTAGCCATCACTTATTGACAGTGAAAATCTTTCATATATTACATTTTTATAGTAAAATCACTTCAATGGAATATCTAACGCCATCCTCTTCTCTCAAGCCGTCAATCATATTTGAGTCTAATTTCCATTCCTTAATAATAGCATGATTGCATTAGAGCAATTTAATGTCTTATGTACTCATTTTTTAGCTTACACCGGGACACGACCGCGCGTCAAGGATAACAAAGGCCACCAAAATAATTGGGATAAACAGATTAGCAAAATAATGGCGAGGTCAAATCTTTCCTGCTCTAATTGGCTCCGTCACTCTTGATTCTTTGCTCAAAAGATGCGATTAAGCGATTGTAAAGGAAAAGAAGACATATTTGTCGTTCATTTCGGGAAAAAAACACAACCGACGACGGCTCCTCCGTCACAAACCTAGGGAATAAGGAAGTTGCGATTAGTATATCAACTAGTAGGCACCTCCATACTGCATTGTGCACGCCTGGTGGACGTTCCTTACCCACACCAGACAAATGATCCCACACCCCACCCTCCAGTCGTGTCTAATGCAGTAGGAAGTTGGCTAGTCATTGATAACCTAACTGCATATACCATTACCGCAGCAACCATTGCAATTTACCTTCCCCTAAGCTTCGAAATTAGAGGAAATGAAAATGGGATGAAGATGCAGACAAACGCCTCAGTAACGGAATTATCTGGTACAGAAGTGGCTACCAAACAACCAGTATATGATGTTGACATGAAATAAAAAAAATACTATAAGAAATTGCTTCGGTGCAATGGGAAATTAGCGAAGAACAAGGTGAACAGACTTAAGTCGCATGCTCTCAATTATTTCAATAATTAAAAAAAAATAATCAACAAACGTATTATCAATTAACAAACACCATCTGACATTAAGAAAAGTAAAGTGGTTACCGACCGACCGACATAGTAACTTATAGAGTGGCGGGACGCGACTAAATACATATAAACTTGGATACTGCGAAAAATTAGTACGTGGGTTCAAGGTTACCACTTTGAGGGCTCACGGTGGGCAAATGGTTATTCAGAAGCAAGATGGAAGTGAGCTGATAAATGGTTTAGATAGCAGCCTCGGCCATTGGCGCTTGATGCTTGGCTGCTTTATCTATCTATCTGAATATCTATCTATCTACATTCCACTCGTTCACTTGAATATTGTGAGATTGCCAAGCACCAATCAATATCCGTATATCGCCATAAAATCATCTCAAATTTCATTACATTTCATTTCACTCACTCTCCAACCACTCCTTAATTGATGGAGTGGTGCTTCATTTCAACATCAAGTGCCTCGGGAAAGAAAAGGGAGGTTCTTTAAGTCCGAAAGAGAACAAAAAGCTTCAACCAATTGGGACAAGAGCAAAAGCCATAAGCTAAAAGGTTATATAAAGGAAACATAAAGATCAAATGAGAAAGCGAGAGAAGAGAGAGAGAAAGAGAGAGATAGGATGTAGATATAAGCGGATACAGGGCAAGTTGGGGCAGAGAGTAACATCAAGACTTAGTTAGATAGAGACATATATATATATATATATATATATATATATATATATATATATATATATATATATATATATATATATATATATATATATATATATAAAGAGAGACACAGACAGACAGACAGACAGAGAAAGGCTGAGAGGGGGAGAGATAGGTAGAGGAGAGGCAGATAGGGGCAAAGAGACAGATATATATAGCCACAAATCTACAAAGATATAAATACAAAGAAAACAGAGAGAGAAAAAATAGGGAGAAGAAGGAGAAGGATGGGGGAGAGGGCGGCTGAGGCAGAAAAAAGGGAGAGGAAGATGGAGATAGATTAATAGATGGATAGATAGATAGATATGGAGAGAGAAAGCCGGAGAGAGCCAGAAACGCTAGAGATGCATATACAGAGACACATACAAAGGCACAGAAGCACAGGGACACAGATGCACAGGGAGACGGCGAGTGTCAGAATGCGACAGAGAAAACTACATAACTAAAGACCATCAAAGACCTTAGGGTCTACTCAATGCCAGTCCGAGGGCTAATTAGGTCTATACCACCGCAACCTTAGGAGTTTATTCGATGCACTTAATAGGTCTATATCAATCAGGTACGCACTTAGGTACGCGTATAGCTTTATATCTTACGTTTTATGTATACGTATTCACTGATCTACGGCTATACTTCCATATATTACAATTTATATCTAAGTACACACTTCTCTACGTGTGTACTTATTACTGTTCATTTCTAATATGTACACTCCTCGTAGTCAAATAGCTGATAGGAACGATCTCTTCTCTTCCGCAGACAGCGTCTGCTAGTGTTGAAAAAAACAACTAGTGACAGGAAAGCCAGAAAGGAAAATTGAAAACAAATTTACGACTCATGCTCTACAGGACTAGGGACGATGTCGTGCACACAAACTTGTAGATCCTTTGACTTCTCGGAGGAGACTAGCCTCCTCCATTTGATATGACTCTCTTTCGTTATGGTCGCATGCTCTGGCACCGGGGTTAGGTTGGGAGGCTCCCGCAAACGCCGGAGCCTGGTACCTTCTTATCCTTTATTTTGATTTTTCTTGCTTTTATTTGTTTGTTTTATTTTCTTTGTTTTTTGTTTATTGTTTTTGTTTCGATTTGTTTTGTTTTTAATCTGGGCGAATATTTTCTGCTAATTAATTGTTGAAATTTGTCCCCTTGGAGGCATTCGCGAGATGGGCGCAATAAAGAAAGAAAATCTCCCTCTTCCTCCCCCTCTCTTTCCCCCGCTCTCTGAACATTTTCCCCTTTTTTCCTTTAGTCCTAAATGTCTGGGTTTTTTTAATCCCATTCAAGTAATATTACACCCATGATGATCACATGTTCGGAAAGTTCCGTAAACTCCAGTCATAATTTTAATGATAGAGACCTACCATGTGATAAGGAGTCTCGTCAAATTAACTCTTCTATCTCAGTATACTACTGCGATATATATATATATATATATATATATATATATATATATATAGTTACAGGGAGCTAGCAAGGACTACTTAGTCCGCTCAAAGGTCAGTCTCCTTCTATAATAATATGTTAGTAGACCTCCTTTGGACATTATCGCCACGATGCTCACTCAGGCGACATTCACTTCACAACAGGACTCCGTATTTAAATAATATCATTATTCGTAAAATAATTCTCAATTTTGTTTTTAAAACTATTCTCACTACTACTACTTACTACCTCCGGGGGGAGTGCGTTACATTTATTGATGATTTTAAAGGTGAATTTTTTTTAGCTATGTTCGTTTGAAACATCCGTCGTCCTTTCAGTTTAAAACCATTGTTACATGTGATACCATACCATGGTCGTACTTGATATATATATATATATATATATATATATATATATATATATATATATATATATATATATATATATATATATATATATATATATATATATATATATATATATTTCAACAGAGAAACAAAAAAATACGTGTCTCCATTACAGAGACGGTGGTAGAATTTTGTAGGATTGAAACTGACCTTGTTCAAGTAGGAAGGTTTGTGATTCAGTCGATGGATTCCACTAAAGCAAGAACCATCTTGACTGCTGAATACCCTTAGGGTATTTGTTTGAAACTAGTTGATCCAACTGCAAATAGAGATAATTGATCTACCTATATCGGATTGAAAATAAAGCTATAATAATCAACTCAATCTCGTTTCAAAGCCGTTGTTTCCATAGTTACTGGCCTGTTTTTCAAAGCTGTTGTTTCCATAGTTACTGGCCTGTTTTTCAAAGCCGTTGTTTCCATAGTTACTTGCCTGTTTTTCAAAGCCGTTGTTTCCATAGTCACCCCACTGTTTTGCAAGAGCTTCCGACCTTTGGAGAATTCACATTCTTTCCATGATGAGTTTATGGCTCATTCCAGGGCACTTCACAATTGAGGAAAGTTAGTCAAATCGGGTGTGAATAGGTTGACGATCCTCTGTCATCTTTCATTTCCCTCTCCTCCCCGGCCCTTTTTACTCGTGATTTATCCTTTTTCACTTTTTTCATGTCAGCCTTTATCCACTTGCCTTTCTCTTCCCTAGTTCCTAAAGTAGCCTCCACCTTTAGCGACTTGGTCTATGTACTTCTACACTTTTTTTACCTCACCTAACCTCAACACTTTTTTTACGAAACTCTCCCCACAAATTTTATGATGGAGATGCCCTCGTTGAATTGACCATCTATTAAATAGATATAATTTAATGTTCGATACAATCCTTCCCGAACAGGAACCGCAATCCCTAAGGTTGAATCTCGTCTTGGTGGCAAATAACAAGCGCATCAGAACACGCCACTCATCAACCAGACAAAGAACGTAGAATAACGAGGTAATGACAGGTGAAGCGAATACAGTGACAAAGGATAACCGGGGAGAAATAAGGATGGGATGGATTGTATAATTCAATCCACACAACACTAGTGGGAGCGACAAAGTACTTTAAGAGCCTTCAAAAACAAATTACATAAATGGGCCTAGAAATACGAACGTGAGTCAAATTACGCAAGCGAAAAATCAGAAGTGCGAACGAAACTCAATAAATTTGGGCCGTTAAATATAATGGGCAGGAAGAGTTCGGAAGTAGAGGCAAAGGACTATACACTCGATCAGACTTACGCCTCCATCGACGTTGATGAGGCACCAGAGGTAGAGAGTGAGAAGAGGAAGAGCTTGAGAGAGAGAAAAAAAGAGAGAGCGAGAGAGATTAGAGAAGACAATATCCTCAATTTACGAGCGTTGTTACGAAGCAACGTAAATCTGAGATAATATCAAAGTCAGACTCAGATTAAAAGAATCGTCAGAGGTTTTAGGAATTTATTAAGGGTCAAATTAATAGCTTTTGCCGCAAGAACAGCTTCTGGAAAGCGTACTCCAAGAAAAAAGAATAAGAGTGAGAGAGGAAAAAAAGAAGAGAGAAAAAAGAAGAGAGCTTGAGAGAGAAATTGATAGAGAGAGAGAGAGAGAGATGGGTGTGCGAAGGCAAACGAGATCTATCTCTCTCTTTCTAAAGTGCTACAGAAGTTATTGGTAGAGATCGTTGGCATATGAAGAATAACGAGGTAATGACAGGTGAAACGAATACAGGGACAAACGATAACCGGAGAGAATCGAATTATGACAAAATAGTTTCATTTGAGAAATGGCCCAGAGCGGCCACAATTATAATGAATGAGATAACCCTTAACACGCTCATCTCTGCCGATTTAGAGTTTTCTCCTACCTGTCAGCTGCAATTCCCAGAAGTGGAAACTTCGCCCTAATGCTGAAGATGACTCATAATTTGGTAGCTATCTGTTAGACAGCCTGACAGTCTGATCTACTTTGATTGAAATTGACTGTGTTGTTGTGGCTCTTATTTTTCATACAAGAAAACTAATATAAGTAATCAAAGGTTGCATCTTATTTTAGTATATCTGTATCATAATTTGAAGGTGAAATATGAAAAAAATTAAAGTCTATACCAATTTTATTAATAAATACAGTCAATTGATGCACATAGATAATATTTACAATAGTGTCCCTTGTTCTTCAGAATTGCTTCAATTCATTTTGGTATGATAGATACCAAATTTGTGATGATATTTTCACTGATTGTGCTCCATTTTTTTATCATTTACCCTCGCAATTGCTCAAAATTCGATGTCTTCTGTGGATCAAAACTTGAGTTCAAATCTGGCGAATTATCCGGCCAAGTTCCCAAAAGTTTTATGTTATTTGTCAACCCAAAACTTTGTCATTGCTTTTGATTTGTTAACTCTGAAAAAGGTTCGATAAAGCATCTTTTTATCATTTTGAGTTTATACCAGTGTTGTGGGCAAAATTTTTACTGTTTCAATTTTCTTAGATGCGATCCAGCCCCAGAATGGAGATTTTCCAGAAGCTCCAAACAACCGGAATGGAGCTTCATCAGAGAATATCACTTTGCCCAAATCTTCAACAGTTCATTTTATTTATTTCCTACAAAAGTGGAGACTATCTGTATGGTTCTTTTTGGTAAGATGAGTCCTCTTCGCAGTCCTTATCGACTTGAGACCTTTGTCGAAAAGTCTCCCTCTCACTCTGATCGCTGAAACGGGCACGCCTGCTTTTTTCAATTGGTGAGCAAGCTTGGCACTCGGGGCAACCCGATTCTTGAGCTGGAACCTAACCAGGCGGCGATCTTGGCGTTAATTTGACGCTATTGGACGTTAGAAAGACTTCTTTATAGAGGTGCAACCATTCTATTTAAGGTTATTAATGATCCCTGCTCCTTGATGCAATAGATTTAGTAACTATCTCCTTCATTTGAGGCCACTTCGGTGCAGAACAAAATTATTGCACGCTTTTATATGGAAAGAAGATTTTCTGGACTTGTAAAAGATTCAAACATTTATTTTCCCCCCACAAAATATTACGATATAAATTATAATTCCACAACATTCATTTAACCCATATTTGTCATCATTTTACCCTCATATATGTAGTGTTTCATTTAGGAGGTGAGTTTCAGTTCCTAGAGTTTTGCTCTTCGATCAAAAGGGTAAAATGATAAACATGGGTTAAATAAATGATGTGGAATTATAATCTATTTCGTAATATATTTTTGCCAAAAAGGTTTGCTGTTTTTCTTATTATTTTTGAAATGCTGACTTTTTATTGAACTTGCAATAATTTAAATATTAATGTAAAATAATTATTCTTATTACGCAAATTTTGCGAAAAAAACAACATATATATTATTCTAAAACTTTTGGCCATGATTATCTATAATATATATATATATATATATATATATATATATATATATATATATATATATATATATATACATTAGCGAGCATAATGTTTCGGATACTTAGGTTTCCATCACAAAACTTACAGTAGCTTCAAACTAAATAAAGGTAGGTAATGGAGGATGAATTACATATAGAAAATAAGCATGGTTATAAGTTCTACCTGTATATTATACATATCAGGAAGGATGAAACTGCAATTTACGTGAAAAAGAGCATTTTTATCCCAAAATGTGGTGGTCAAAATCATCCCGACAGAAAGTGACTCAGCAAATAATTTTCGGTTGTTACAATATACTGTATTAGTATTTAGTATGTAGACCTTTACTACCAATTACGCACTGACATCTGCTATAGTAGCGCCCTAACCGAAGGCATTCTCCCGGTGTTATTTTTCTCCATTCCTCTTTGTAATATTTCCCAAAATTCTTCGACGGTGCTTGAGTTTCTTTTCTTACTTCTTTCTCTCCTTTAGCTTCTTCCACAAATTCCTAATCAGATTTAATTCTGGGCTTTGAGGTGGCCAATCCATGACACTTAGTTCCTAACTAATCCAGGAAATTCTTCACCAAATTTGGCATAAAATGGCAGGTTGGGCAGAGATTGCTCTCGTATAGGGCAGAACATATACTTGCAGAAATTCTTTATACACTTGAGTATTCACTTTGCCCTGCCCTGGACAATTGAGCCAATACCCTCCACTGAAATTAGGCTCTGCACCATAACGCTCCCTCTACCAAACTTGACGCTGCTCTTCACGCAGTTGACGGATAATCTTTCGCCAAGTCTTCGACCGACGAACGTCCTACCATCTGAACCAAATAAATTATACTTCGATTCATCGCTGAAGTATACTTTGCACCATTGGTCTTCTCTCCATAGATCGTACTTAGTGGCGAAAGATAATCTAACTTTCTTCTTCTTCTTGGGGCTCTTCAATGGCTTGGCTGCTGGTGTGCGAGAGTTTAAAGATGTTTTCCTTCTGGATTCGTGACTCTGTCTTCCTGAAGACACGAAAGCTCATAGTTTCATTTACTTCTCAGGAATCTTGCCTGTTATCTTTTATCGGTCCTTTTTTGAGATACAGACGATGACTTGGTCATCTCTCTTTGAAGTTTTCCTATCCCTACCAGTTGAATTTCCATTAATACATCAGCTTGTGGTATCGATACGTGATATAATATTATATTCATCACTTTTGTGGCGTTTAACCCTTTCAGATCTGGCTATGATGGAGAGATGACCCTCTTGACGTAGTTTAACAATTAGCTCCTGGATATAGGCAGGTGTAGTGGATCCTTTAGGCATGTTTGCTACTCGGACCTTGACAAGGTTTTGACTGAACGTACTAAGAACTCATGGAAGTAAGTTACTAACCTAAATTAGTTGTTTGTCTCAAAGATAGAAGTAATAAAATTACGCTGTCCGAATAATTTTTACCACCACATTTTTTTAATTAAAATACTTTTTGCATGTAACTTGCAGTTTCATCCATCATAACATGTATAATGTATATGTAGAACTTAAAGCTATGCTTATTTTATACTTGTAATTTTTCATGCATTACTTACCATTATTTGAATTGAAGCTACTTTCTGTTTTGTAATGGAAACCTAATTGTCCGAGTTATTATGGCCGCTCCGATATATATATATATATATATATATATATATATATATTGGTGATGGAGTCATTCCTTGGGAACCTTATTCGTAGCAGGAATATGAAGACATATGCGATGGTTACGAACATTTAATTTTCCGGACGTTTCGGTCATTAACGATGACCATCATCAGCGAATTCTAAATACAAAGAATTATTTTCATAAGAATAACTAAACACAGCAATAAAAAACATGACAGGAGTCAAAAATGATAACCGAAAGCAAGAAGTTAAAATGAATATATATATATATATATATATATATATATATATATATATATATATATATATATATATATATATATATATATATATATATATACCACTAAGTTTCTGTGGTAGCATAATAATGATGGGTGTTTTCTTGTTAAAACTAATTTCAAGATTCTTCGCCTTCATTAAAGTCGAAAAATGCATCTTTTCAATTTATTCTATTTTAATAAAGGAAATTCAACACAAGGTTAACAACTCGAAAAAAAATGCACTACTAATTAAAGACATTTCACTAAGATTATTGTTTTCGTTCATTCATTCTTTATGCAAAAGGAAAGGGCTTTTCCTCGTTCCGGTATGAGCGCAAGATAGCGCGAGGGCGTGTCCCTGTGTAAGCATCTCCATGTGGCATTCCTATGTGCGTTTCGTCTTCTCTCTCCCTAGCTGTATCGGATGTTGCCTCGGAGATAAGGATGTTTGAAATAACGGGAAGAAACTTTTAAAAAAGATATGAATGAATGAATTTATGAACGAGGAGTGTATGAATGAGTGGGCGAATGACTTCACTACCGGCAAGTGAGCGACTCTGGCATCGCAATTAACACTGATGTAAGTATAAGCAGAAGCTCTTTATTGGGATCTTATCGAGGTCGGATGGAGGGATGAGCGATGGGGAAGGATCCGCCCACGAAGAAAGTCCCGCCTTTCTCGCCCCTCCTTCCAAAACAAGGAGAATAAACTACTCTTCCTCCTCCTTCTGCTCTTCCCCCCCCCCTCTTGCTCTTTCTCCTCCTTCTCTTCTTCATCTATCATCTCCCTTCTACTCTTCCTCATCATCTTACTCCTCCACTCCTATCACAACTCCGACGACGACTACTATTATTAATATTACTTATTTAAATAATAATATCTCTGGGTGTTCTCTGAGCCCTTAATTATTAACTAAATTGGCCACGAACTGAGAAGAAGCGACAACCCTTCCATATTTCCATAACTTCACAGTCCTGGGGTGTCCTGGACTGGGTCTAATTTTAATACTGATATCAGATAAGCCGTCACTTTTCCCCGCTTTGTCTGGCATTTTGGTATAAGGTGGCACTCATTTGGCACCGCCCTCAGGGGGATGGATATGGAATTAAAATCGTGGATATCAAATGTGCGCCCTCCCTCTTCCACCTGTCATAAGCCCTCAGTGAATAGAAATCTAAGTGATTAAATTGCGTGATTGCGTCTCATTTGGGATCAAAATAAGGAGGGTATGTGATTGCTTTCAGCACCACTACCTAAGCAGTAGTGTGCAAGAGGTATAAGCTGAAAAATAATGTTCCTGTCAATAATATAAATTCCTATGAATAGTTTGGTATAAGGACATTCCAAATGAACAAGCTGTAGTACTCAATCAAATGCATTCACCTTAATACTTCATGAACACCTGTCTATTTTTAACACCTCCTTCTTAACATTTAGTATTAATGAGACATTTTATATCATTCTTTTTAATTCACCTTCAGTTCTTACTACTCTCTTATTGTGTTTTTATCGGCGATATGCCGTTTGACTACGGAACACTTTATCCCTGCCCTCTAATGCAATCAATCAAGGAAATCTACACAGACCATTACATACTACCTTCTCTGCCTCTCCTTTCATCTAACAATTGGAAATGATGGGGGAGGGAAGGAGGGATAGAGAGAGAGAGTTTGTGTGTGTGTGTGTACATACCCATCCTGTACTCGGGGTATCCACCGTTTCAAGTGGTCTGGTTGCGTCCACAGTTTTTTCCAGGAGGGTGGTCCGAGAGATTTCTAAAGGAATAAGGTCATGTGACCCGGAGGTCCTTGCCCGGATCATCCAGGTAATAAGACGTTGGTCGGAGAGGCGGACTCTAATAACAGGTGGTTGTTCTTATGTTTGTTTTGGAGCCGGTGTCGATTCGTTCCAGCCTGACGATCCAGACGATAGGAGGCCCCGGAACGATCCTGGAATGCGTTTTTCGGGCATTCCCCTGACCAAGGCGGGCTTCAGAGTCGAGCCCTAAAAACGCCGAAACCCTGGACACGAGTTGGGAGGTGAGAGGACGCAAGTTCTGGCTCCGTCCTGATTGGTATCGGAAAACAGGGCTTTTGGCGCTCAATAACAGAGTCGCTTCCATTTATCAGGAATCGAGTACGTGGCTCAGAGGAGTCAGTAAAAGCCGCTAAGGGCCAGGGTGGCAAAGATATCGGGGAGAAGGGGGATTATTACGTGGAAGGGGGGCGTTTACACTCTGAGAGGCGTACATACACACGTGAATACTTGCATAAATGTTCATAAAAGCGTAGATATTCGTGGGAGTAATAATGATTGTTCATGTGTTCATTCGTTTGGATGGCGATTTTTTCCTTTCTGTATTTATTATCTTTAATAATGGTAAATCTATTGATTGTTTGCATTTTTATTATCTACTATCATTGGGTACTTGGCGTTGTCCGGAATAAAAAATCCTCTCCCAAATAAATACAGATGCATATTGTTTGAAATTTTTATTTGATGAAACAAAAATATCTTTACTTGCTGATTATTATTATTTGTGGGGTAAAGCATATTCAGGAGAGTTGCGCACTGTCCTCATCATATAATATGATATAGTATAATATAATATCATATAATGTCATATAATATAATAAGATATATTTATCATATACTATCATAATTATAATAGCATATAATATACTTACAATGAGTAAACGTTTCAACGCGCGCGCCCTGCAGTTTACGCGCACGCGTGAATGGCCATTAGTTATCAGCCAACAATGTTTTGGCCGCAGGAACAGATCGAGCGTCTTAGAGATACAAATTCATTTATCAACTATTTGTATTTGTATCTTTTAAGTACGATGGCTCAGTAGGGAGCCAAACCACCAATCGCATCAGTTCAACACGCTGCAATAAGCCGACCCGAATAGGAACTCCACCCGAGTCCTAGTGTAACTTAACTTCGTTGAACTGGTAAGAGGTTCTCGCACTACACGAACACAACTAAATATTGCAGGTGTTCAGGTTTTAGCAGCATTGATGTGCGCATACCCCACAGTGTGCGTGGAAAACTGATGGATGTTGAAATCTTAAAGTCAAGTTGGAAAACAGATGAAAAACGAATTCCCCCCCCCCCCCCACAGACAACCAGCCTCCCAACTTTCCTTAGTTTTTGAAATGATTTCCATTTAAAGATGAAAGGTAAACTAAATTAAAAGGAGAAATGGAAATAATTAATAAAACAGTGTGCTTAGGGAAGAAACAACTAACTAAATATGGTGTGCAAGGTAGAAATATCTAACTTAACATGATGCTCAGGGAAGAAATGAATAACAAAATAGGCTGTTCACTGTTCAGGGAAGAAATAACTCATGTAACTGCTTGCTCAGGGAAGAAATAACTCATGTAACTGGGTGCTCAAGGAAGAAATAACTCATGTAACTGGGTGCTCAGGGAAGAAAAAGAGTGTGCATGAAATCCATAACTAACGAAATAGGGCGATCAGGAAAGAAATAACTCGCGTAACTGGGTGCTCAGGAAAGAAATAACTTACGTAACTGGGTGTTCAGGGAAGAAATAACTCACGTTACTGGGTGCTCAGGGAAGAAATAACTTACGTAACTGGGTGCTCAGGGAAGAAATAACTCATGTAACTGGGTGCTCAGGGAAGAAAAAGAGTGTGCATGAAATCCATAACTAACGAAATAGGGCGATCAGGAAAGAAATAACTCATGTAACTGGGTGCTCAAGGAAGAAATAACTCATGTAACTGGGTGCTCAGGGAAGAAAAAGAGTGTGCATGAAATCCATAACTAACGAAATAGGGCGATCAGGAAAGAAATAACTCGCGTAACTGGGTGCTCAGGAAAGAAATAACTTACGTAACTGGGTGTTCAGGGAAGAAATAACTCACGTTACTGGGTGCTCAGGGAAGAAATAACTCACGTAACTGGGTGCTCAGGGAAGAAATAACTCACGTAACTGGGTGCTCAGGGAAGAAATAACTCACGTAACTGGGTGCGCAGGGAAGAAATAACTTACGTAAGTGGGTGCTTAGGGAAGAAATAACTCACGTTACTGGGTGCTCAGGGAAGAAAATAACTCACGTAACTGGGTGCTCAGGGAAGAAATAACTCACGTAACTGGGTGCTCAGGGAAGAAATAACTCACGTAAGTGGGTGCTCAGGGAATAAATAACTCACGTAACTGGGTGCTCAGGGAAGAAATAACTCACGTAACTGGGTGCTCAGGAAATAAATAACTCACGTAACTGGGTGCTCAGGGAAAAATAACAAACGAAACAGGGTGCTCAGGAAATAAATAACCCCTAACATCTAACTTCGTGTGTTAAATGCATCTCTTATAGATGCATAGAGGGCGTCATGGCGCCATGATGGGGCACTATGATGGGCCACGGGGCCAAGTACACTTAATTTGGAGTCAAAATTACTGCTGCAGGGACCGACGCACATGCGATTAAAATAACGGTCGCTAATTAACTTTATCTGCCAGGACTTTAATTGGGCATAACATGGTACGCCATTAATTGCGTGTGACACCTTCTATATACGTAGATTTACAATAAGGCAACGCCTTTCCGTATGATTATACGTACAGCTTCTTTGTGTGTTTTGAGAACAAATAAATACTTTGTTCTAAGCAATAATGTGAAAGTGCTGAGGACATCTTGAAAATAGTGTTAAAAATTCGTCTTCTGGTATTGGAGAAACGCCATGTGTATTTCGTAAGAAATGAAACTACTTACACAGACATACACACGCACACACAATATATATACTAACCCTCAAAATATATATAAATAAGTTGAGTATAACATGTGTTGAACCCAGAGTAAAAAATAAGGCTATTGCCGAAACACAAAGGAATCTATCTAACCTGCAATTATTAAGGGATAAATTTAAATTACCTGAACAACAACTCTCTTAGACACTATTTTTAACATAATTGTTATATCTCTAACTTTTATGATTTCTGCTCCCTTACTTCCTTTATCTATGAGGCCCTTTATCAGCCGGTTGGAAAGGTTGGCGTGGGGGTGGGGGCACGAAAAGGTCTCTCTCTTTCTCTTGGTACATTGTTTGGTAAGATAGTTCCTCATCCAATTTGTTATCACAAGAAAAAGAACAAAAAGACGGCCAAGAATCAAATTTAATATATAGTTTGTGAGTCATCTAAAGGATGGCAAAACAAGCATTTTCCCATCGAGGAAGACGCGATTATAAGTGGCCCGTTTGTGGGGTTAACTGTTACAGGGCGATACCCTCTGATTAGCAGCATATAAATCCCGATAAGCGAATCTCGCGTGTCTTAACGGCCAGATGATCTCGCGCGCGCGCGCGTCTCGCAGAGCTCAGCGCAGCCTGGCTGAAGGGACAGCGACGCTGGTTCAGCTGCCAGGATGTCCAAAACCCGGGCTCGATAACTAACTCCTGGAAGAAGTTACAGGAGGGGGACTCGAGCAGAGAGAGGGGAGGAATATATATATATATATATATATATATATATATATATATATATATATATATATATATATATATATATATATATATATATATATATATCCAACAAACCGCAAGCAACAGAAGACTGGAAAATTTTTCTTCGGAAATAATATTTCCTAATTCGCAAAAATTCCGTACATGGGTGGGATTCGAACCGTGCACTCTGAGGAAGCGAGCATCCGCTTTGATCTCAATTAAATCATCTCTTAGGCCACTTGGCTACGAAGAGAACCAAAAAATCTTCCCAATAAACCAGCTATTAAGCTACGATTCGCAAGGTCGATTGGGACTATGAAAATAGATAGAAAATTAATCGAGATTTCAAAGGAGAAAGGAGAATTGAGGTAAACACAAGGCGAATATACAATGAATAAATCTTTCATGAGCGCGAAAGAATGATAAAAATGAATCCAACAAACCGCAAGAAACAGAAAACGGGAAAAGTTTATTTCGGAAATAATATTTCCTAATTCGCAAAAATTCCGTACAAGGGTGGGATTCAAACCGTGCACACTGAGGCAGCGAGCATCCGCTTTGATTCTTTCGCAGTCATGAAAAAAAAAAAAAAAAAAATATATATATATATATATATATATATATATATATATATATATATATATATATATATATATATATATATATATATATATATATATATATATATATATATATATATATATATATATATATATATATATATATATATATATATATATATATATATATATATATATATCATCACTAACTCTATCATTTGAGAAGGGGATTTTTTGAGTATTTCAATAATAATTTCATCTTAGTTTGGTTATGACTCATGTTTTTTATCAAAGTTATTTCTAATAATTCTTTTATAATATCAAAAAACAAAATGGTGAAGTTCAGAAAACTTATTTTTATATATCTTCTATAACTATATTTTAGCAACGTGATATTTTGAAAGGGGGGAAATTTAGTTTAGTTCCTTTTTAAAATTATTATAATTGCCAAAGTTCAGAAAATCTGGGAAAATTTAACCATGGCTGCTTTTTTTTAGATTTTAAATTTTATCTTAATAGCGAAGCCATTGCCTGGTATTTATATATATATATATATATATATATATATATATATATATATATATATATATATATATATATATATATATATATATATATATATATATATATATATATATATGCGCTTAAAAGGCTATTTTTGGCAAACACAGTCTTCATCAAAGCCCTCGGAAGGAGCTCTTCTCACATACACGAGAAGGTATCTGAGAGAACGCTTATTCTAAGTGTTACCCTCTCGTGTATGTGAGAAGAGCTCCTTCCGAGGGCTTTGATGAAGACTGTTTTTGCCAAAAATAGTCTTTTAACCGCATAATTAATTGCGTTACTTCAATATTTTTTCTTGATATATATATATATATATATATATATATATATATATATATATATATATATATATATATATATATATATATATATATATATATATATTTATATATATATATATATATATATATATATTTTTATATATATATATATATATATATATATATATATATATATATATATATATATATGTGTGTGTGTTATTAAATACCAGGTTGTATTTCTATGTTACCAATTTGACAGTTAAAACGCGTTAAAATAATATAACCTGGTATATATATATAGATATAGTGAATTATACAATCCCTTCCATCTCTTTCAATCTCTCTCTCTCTCTCTCTCTCTCTCTCTCTCTCTCTCTCTCTCTCTCTCTCTCTCTCTCTCTCTCTCTCTCTCTCTGTCTCTCTCTTTTTTTCTCTCTCCCCAGTTAATTTTTTTAAGAAATGAACTTATGAAGAAATTTTTAAGTTCCATAAAACTTTAATATATCAAAACTGAACTTTTAAAAAGCCAACACCAAATTTGACTACGAAAGAGAGTCAAGAGTCATCCTAAAAAAAATATATCCGTATGTGTTGGAGGAATTTAAAATTAAATGAAAATTCAGTAAAAAAGGAAAAAAAGTTAAATAAAGAAATATTTTGAAATATCCTTTCTAAATACCCGGATTTTAAGGTCCGACAGGAATATCGTTTGAAACAGACGAGTACCAAAGGTATATTCTTGCCCCCATCTGAACAGCGAGATGAAAAAAGTGATACAGGCAAGTTAACGCCAAACATATATAAATCGAATTCTGCTATTTTTTTCGATGATTTGACTTTCTTTTTAAGTTTCAATCAACTTAAGCCCTGATTTGCTACAGCTGTGCTTCAAAATAATACTCATTATTGTGTGCCCCAACTTTACCTTATGATTCCTGTTCTCAGAAATCAAAACCTCTTTTCATCAAATTCACAGCGATATTTTCCTTGCTGCTGACGATTGATCTCGGTCTTCGCTTGAGATCACTCCTTCCTTTAGTATTGCCTTAATATTCCTCTCCAATTGTGTTATGTATGCATACGACTAAAATTTGGACTGGGAATCGAGTCTGGAACGCTTGGTATGTCATAATTCTACGATGTGAGTTTACGTATGTTTTTTATGACAGCTGTGAAGATCTGACTCGTTCTTCCCCATACATATTCGCACACAGATTCGAATACATACATCATACCACGTTTCCTAACACGCCTTTCTTCGTATTTTGACCATAAAAAGATAAGTGGTTACCTGCCAATTTCACCTAAATGTCACAACCATTTCCAACCCATACACGCATGGATGGCCAATAACTAAATGGATACACAGATAGACATTACCAAGATGGGCGCAGAAACAGCCAAGATACATGGAGCTCTATTTGGCTTCCTTCTCGATATCCGAAATTACATTAGGAAGATTCGAACTTTTCCTTGTGATAACATATTCAAAGAGTCTACCAACTCATTCTCTTTCCTTCAGACCCTTTCTCGCTCTTAGTTTTCCCTTTTCCCTCATCCCTTTCCTTTCCTGATCCAATCGCTCCCCTTCCATAAATTCCCATTCCTCTCCTATTCTCGTATCTCGCCCGTGTAGAAGTTCCATTACACTTTGGGCTATCCTCCATATAAGGAACAAATTTTTAAATAACAATAAATTGTAGTAGTTGCAATTAGGTAAAAATATTTTTTGTTTTATTTAAATAGTAATTTGAGGAATGTCTCCCATGTTATTGAAAAAATATAGTAAAATCTATATAATTTGGAGAAAACTAATATGATACAATTAAAAAAAAAATTAACACATTTTATTAATGGAGAAAACGTAATGCTCAGGTTTGTCAACCACGCTGCTTCTCGGTATCTTTTCACATTCAAACCTTGCTCCATTCCCATAACTTCATAAATGTAGCTTACGTCCATGCACCAACATACGTGGGTGGGTGGGGGGGGGAGTGAAGGAAGCATTTCTCATGTTGTTTTTTTTTCCCTACACGCCATTCCTAACCTCCGCCATAACTCTAACCCATTCTCGGCCTGCGTCCTCCCTTCCCCCCTCAATCTCCAAGGACAACTTCAGTCCCATAAAAGGACCTCCTCTTGTCTCCTTGTGTCTCTCCTTTTCTCGAGGTCGACACTAATCAACGCCTATTTGTTTCTAATTAGCGAAGAAAGGCTGAGACCTAAATAAAGATAAGAGGGATGTCGAAAATGGAGGTTGGAGAAGGGAGGTTGGGGTGCTTCGGCCCTCCCCTATCGGAGTTTCGACTTCACGTGTAGTTAATGGCTGGAAGGGGTCGCTTTTGCCCTCCTTTGGGGGGTTGGGGGGCCCAGAGGCGCCTTCAATCCTGACGAGGCCGACAACAGCAGGAAATTTATTGGTGTTTCCGCTGTAAAGCCATCGAACGCTGCCTCCGTCTGCCGCGCTCAATAAGGGACCAATAGATAGGGAGACAGAGCCGATCAGATATATAGACTTCTATTAAAAAATAATATTAAACAATTAACTTCTTACTTTAATCAAAATCTCTCTTAAAGTCTTGATCCTTTATCCACAAGAGTAGTTTGTGCAAATGAACAAAAAAAACTGAATTTAGGAGAACAAAATTAATTTAGAGGACATCTTACTGCATCTTTTACTCCCTTCTTTGCCCGAGGGGGATCTTCCATATTTTGATAATAATAATAATCCACGTTTGAATGTTTGTACGGGTGTTGTAATTAAAAGCAAAGATGGGTGAAAAAGTCTGGTTAAATATTGTCTCGTAGTGTGCGATTGAACGAAGCGAATACCGAGTTTGCAAGAAAATTTATATCAGGGAATAACACTACTTCGCGCTATGACCTAAATCAATATATTTTAGGCGATTCGGTCTATGACAAAAGAACATGTTGATTAAGGGAGATTTGTATATTCAACTTTTACCAAGAATTTTTCATTTTATTGAATTACATTAAATATAATGGGCATAATATGTAGTATATCTAAATACGGTAAACTCCCAAAGTATCCCATGACGGGTGCAATAAATGAAAATAAACCTACCTCAAGAAAAAATGAGTGAATTCACCTTTTAACTTCTCTCTATGTCATATTTCCTTACGAAATATATTTATTTATTTAGCTAATACTAATACGTGAAAACTAGGAGGACATCTCGGTCAAAAAGTTTGTAAGGAGGTGATAACAGTGGCGAAGGTAAGTAAAGATACAACATCAAAGGGGTTCTACCTGGTGTACTGACAACCAGTAACGAATACCTTTTACTTAAGAACACGAGACAGACAAGAGCAAAGAATGAAAAAAAAAATCTCGAGCAGTCCAAAGGAAAGCTACATCTTAAAGCCTTCAGTAGCAGGCATAAACATCAGAAGAAAAGATAGTTATTAAGTTCTCTTTGGTGTTCCATTGTGACCCGATTTCAGATGACAGGGTTTGGGTAACCGGGTACTAAGATCTCAAATTCGTACTTTAGGGTCCCAATCCTTATTTTCAGTGTCTTCAAAATTATCCTCACGACCCCTTATGGAAGATGAGAATCTTATCTTTTTTCATATCTTTTCATTTCTCCCTTTTCTTCTCGTGTTTACTTCTAACCATACATTTTCTTGACCCCGCACTCATCCCTCAGTTAGTAGTCGGCAATTGCTTCTCAAAAAAGATGGAGAAACTTGTGTAATCCGATTGGAGTGAACTTATTGGGGAGATATTGAGTATGCTGACTGATAGAAGAAAAGTCAATAGTGTCTAAAAAGAGTGACTTTAATCAATCCTTAACAAGATGAGGTTGACAAGCCACTTTAACCCTAAAATATAGGACTGGGAACAAAACACTATGGGGTAAATTCGTACAAAGAACAAATTCACAGTGCGAAACTGCGCGCGTTTTTGTGTTTTATTTACTCCTGTATTTTATTAGTATTTTTGTTAGTTCTTGTTGTTTTTTTGTTTCTATGTCTATATCATACTGAAATTTGCGTTTTCTGTATTCTTATAATTGTGAAGTGGGCTTAAGTTTTCCTTATAATCAAAATACCAATATTCTAGTTGTGTAAGTGCGTTAACAAATTAACTAAAGAAATATGTTTGTAAATGTAATTATTAATTAATCAATGGAGAATATTCAGAAACAAATCCTTATTAGGTATTCTCTACGATAGGAACATTGGGTTGATTATACCCCATAACCAAAATGACAGCTCCCGTTACCCTAACGTATAAGGCGTTAAATTTCTAACGCCTAGGTGCCGCGTTTGATTCTCGGCGAAAGCAGACACAAACAATTTCAGCGTACGTAGGGAGCTGGTCGCATTTTGGTTCCGCGCTATCTGACCCATGCGGAGCAGGTAAATCCATCCACACCGGTCATAACACACGTAGACAATCACTACGCCGCGGTATCTTCCCCCCTCCTCTCTTTGTACACAGGAAACATCTCTTCTATCCCGGAACCAGGCGAAAGAGGTTTTTATAACCACACTTCCATGACGCTGATAGGGTGGCTCTCCCTTAGGCCACCATAAATTGTCCTGCTTGCTAGTATGCGCCAAAACTTATGATTACCTTTCTTTCGGCACCTTCCGACCCAACGAAGATGCCTTCTTACTTGCCGGCGATTTTCATTCTGATCTTTATGTATATTTCCTTATCCGATTGGGAATCACGTTCATGATTAAAAAGTCAGCATTAGATTAATTAAAAATTATACATCCTATTCAAATTTCAAAAGTAAATCAACTAATTATTTACGAAATGTGTTCCTGAAGAGTGATTATTAATTAATTAATGATGCCACCCGTTCTTTCATTAATTAAAGAACCAGTCTTATGTATTCGTACGAATGGTGAGATGGGGTCGCTTATAATCTCATAATCACTAGGTCTACCATTTAAGCTGTCGTAAGGTCAGCGTCACTAAGAAGTACTCCGTTGCGAACTTCATTAATAAAATTCTCATTATTATTCAAAACATGATCCTGGATGTTATTTCCACAGTGTAATTATCAATTAATCAATGGCGTATATTAATTCATTCCGCCCTATGCATTTTTTTACATTTCGGTGGGGTAGATTATACCCGATAATTAATCAAAATATTTATTACTTAATCTAAGTGTATTAACTAATTAGTTCAAATAATTTGTTCTTGATGCGTAATTATTAATTTATCAATAACATATATAATTACATTGCTTAATTTTATGTATGCCTACATACAAAATTAAATAAAGGCGAATATTAATTCATGAATCATAGCAAATGAATGAAATGTTTCTTCTATGATGGCTTATTAATTCAGCATTGCTGAATATTAATTCACTAACTAATCACTGCTTTGTTAAATTAACAATATGGAAAATTGTATTAATTAAATGATTAACTTTTCATTAATTATTATTTAAATTTAGGTAAAGTGGAAATACGATTTATGGCGTTCACTGTAGTATACATATTGGGCTAATAGAAACTAGTCTTAAAAGTGAACAATACAAAACCGAGACTCCAGCAGCATTTCGTTATCTGCAATGTACATTTAAGGGTTACGAGATAATTACCCAACGAACAGACAGTCAATTAGGTGTTCCCTTTTCTTTAGTTTGCTTGGTTCCCTTTTCTTTAGTTTTCTTGGTTCCCTTTTCTTTAGCTTGCTTGGTTCCCTTTTCTTTAGTTTTCTTGATTCCCTTTTCTTTAGTTTGCTTGGTTCCCTTTTCTTTAGTTTGCTTGGTTCCCTTTTCTTTAGTTTGCTTGGTTCCCCTTTCTTTAGTTTGCTTGCGATGAGTGAGAATATAATCTAAGAATTAATAGTTTTCGATTATGTGCGGTGAACAATCTATGCGGAATGATTTATAAAGTTGTATAAATATGTAAGGGTTAGTGTATAAGCGTACTTTTAAGTGTATGTTTGTGCGGTAAGGTTGAGATAAAATCTATTATTGGACTTTAATTAATGCCGTTACTATATATATTTAATACATAGCACACTTTTCACAATTCTGTTGCGATGGCAGCAACATGGCAGATAAAACTACACAAATGCTCAATTTCGTCACAAATGCTCAATTTCTCCAACTCATAGCCTCATACACATAATCACGCGCACATACATGGATTTTTTTCTCATATACGAATACTGAAAGGTGAATATCGTTAATTAAAATCCATATAGAAATGAAAAAAATACACAATATAATGTTGAGGGAAACTATTTTAATCAGAAGGAAATTGTATTTGGATATATTTTAGTGGGATCATAGGCGAGGGGAGGGTGTAATAACATCTTGTTTTTTGTTTCTAGACGATATGTAATCTCTAAAAGGGGCTTCTATTTACCATATATATATATAAATATTTATATATATATATATATATATATATATATATATATATATATATATATATATATATATATATATATATATATATATAGCCACGGAAGCAATTGCTCTCGGAGATTAGTAACTTTCCCTGAGTCCACCCAAATACTTGTCTTGTTCGCCTTGTACTCGTATATACTGAGCTTTTTGCTTGGCATTTTTCATTACTTAGTTGAAAATGGCATTAATTATAACTTTACCTAAACTAGTTCTGTGGTTAGAATGAAATCTTAATCCAAATATTGTGGTTTACTATTATCTTTTCATATATATATATATATATATATATATATATATATATATATATATATATATATATATATTAGTGTAGATGGGTAGCAGTCTTTCTTAAATGCAAATTTTGTTGAAGACTATGATATATTTCGCCTTGATCAATTTCCTTTGGCAACTTTCTATTCTTCTTACTGTCTTTTTTAGTCCATCTTGTATCTAGATAGTGGATCACTTGTCCTATATTCATCTCTCTTTCCAATAAATGCGTTTAGCAAAAAACAAACTTAAATTGCTAAGCTTTCGATCTATTCGATCATCTTCGGAGCGTATTTATGTATTCTTTCATCCTTTACCGATGAAGTATGGTGGAATCAGAATCTGGTATACTGAAAAAAAGTTCAAGTTTAAGTTCAAGTTAATGAAAGGGATGAAATGTGTGGTAGGTTTTTTATAGGTGTGAAATTGTTTACTAGCTTGCTCTGGTGTTGGAATCACTAGCATTTCTCTCTTTTTTACTTTTAGTTTCTTACTTCTAATCCTTCTATAGATTTGATGACAGCCCTTGACGGTCAGGTTCTTCCTTTAGTTTATATATTTTACTAACTCTTAAGTTGGTTCCTCCGTCGTGGCTTTCAACCCTTTTAAGTCATACTTCGCTAACTGGTTGGTTATTTCATGGTTAATTTATGGTTTTGTTTGTTATCTTAGCCTTGGGCATTTCGCCTCTTTCCTTTAAGCTTTTTAGATTTGTTGTTCCTTTATTCTTTATCTTAATTCAGTTTATATATTATTTTGAGTACTTGCCTCTTTTTATCTATTTTATTTATTGTTTTTATTATTTACTAAAGTATTTTATGTTTGCTGTTTAATTATTCTTTTACTTATTTTAATTTAAAATTACATTTGGGCACTTCGCCTCTTTTTCTAAGCTTTTAACTTTTGTTGATAATTTCTATTTCATTTATAATTTAACTTGGGCACTTCGCCTCTTTTTATTAATGATAGACTTTTTTTGTTTGTTTATTTTATTTCATTCTTGTGTCATAATAACTTGGGCATGTTGCCTCTTTTTAATATCCTTATTGTCTTTTTTTGTTTATTTTTACCATCTCTTTTTATTAAAATTTTTTGGGGGTTTGCATTCTTAGGTATAGATCAGTCTTATTTCTTCCCTAGCACAATTTCTTCCGCTGGGAAACAGTGCTGTTCTTTCTACTTTGTGACGTCCGCGTTGAGGTATCTCGACATTATTGTTGATATGTGGGAGTATTTCTTCCTCGACCTTATCCCATGTCTTTCTCCCTAGCCTCTGGATCTCCATATTAATTGGCTTGAGTCCCACTCTTTCGTGTAGGACTGTCTGACTGATACGGTCAATCCTTCTTGTGTCGTCAATAAGCAGTGTGGCTTTATTCTGCACCCTCTGCAACCTCTTGAGATAGGTACAGCTAGCCATCTGCGTGACTACTGCTGGGTACACCAGGACGGAGCGTACCGATGCAGTGCAAAGTTTTTTTTGTTCGGCATATTGAGGCTTCGAAATCTGTAAAGTTTCTTCAGTGCTCTTTTGGCTAGGGAGACTATTGTTAATGTGGGTTTTATATCCTGAGTTTGTAAGTCGTAAACCTAGGACTTTTCCCTCGTTAGAGTATGGGTAGTGTTCGTCGTCTACTTTCCCGCGGTTCATTAGAATTTCCTGGAATTTCTGTCGGTTCGTCTTATTTTCCATCTTTTTCAAATATGATGATATTTTCGATCTCGGCAGCTGTCGCCCTTGCTTGAACTCCAGGGTTCCTGATAGGACTTTGGGACGATTTGAGTAATGTCATCTGCGAACTGCAGACACATCGTATCGTCCTGCACTGGAGCAGAGAGGTTTATTGTGTACACGAGGTACAGCAACGGACTCAGGCAGCTGCCTTGTGGAACACCCGCCTTGAGTTCGAATTCAGGTCCGGTGTAGCCTTCGATCGAAATTTGAGCTCTCCTTTCCATGATATTGTCACAGAGGACCCTTTCCAGTATTGGGGTTAGCCGAAGGTTCAAGATTTTTTATTGTAGACTCGTCAGACAAACCTTATCGAAGGCCTTTTGAACATCTCACAGTACCACGTCTACGTATTTCCGCACAGCTTTGCTGCTCACAAGTTTTTCCGTTAGAAGGGCGAGGGCAGTTTCCGTTCCCCGTCTCCTACGGAACCCGTGCTGCTTAGGGTTATGGGCTCCTTGCTTCCCCACAAACTAAAGCAGAGAGATTGGCCTGTAATTGGCCAGTTGATCAAGGGGTTTACCTCCCTTGGGTATAAAGATTATTTTAGCGATCTTTAAGCCGTCTGAGAAGTAACCCGTATTCAGGGAAGCTTTGAAGATGTTAGTGGTTCCCTGAATGATTTGGTGTGAGGCATTTACTAAGTTACATTTAGTGATGCCTGTCCAGCCTGGCGCCCTTTGTTCAAAGGACTTTACAGTGGCCATGACCTCCTCAAGTGTTATGAGTCAGCCTTAGTCCGCCATTTCCCTGCCTTCATCTACTTGGTGATGTGGGTGCGTTCGATGTATGATCTGATTCAGGTCTTCTATCATGGGCCTTCATTGTCTTCTGAAGTGATGCTGAAGACATTTTTCCAGTATGTTTGGAATCTTTCTTCCAGAACTGCGGGTTTCTCTATATAATCCCCGTTCTCTTTAATTCAAGCCTTCGATTTTCCTGTTTGTCCTTTTAGTTTCCTGATTTGTCGCCAGAATTTAGCTGGGTTCATTTCGCTATCGACTCTATCTATTAAATTGTTCCATACTTCCTCTTATTGGAGGTTGATAGCATCTTTAACCTCGGCGCTTAGGCGCTGTAGTAGCGAGCTTCTCTCCCGGTTTGGACCTGCCCGTCTTATCTATTCATATATTTCCCTGTGGTCACGAGCGATTGTCCTCATTTCCTCTCTCCATCTAGGTTGAGGAGGAGTTATGTACCCTGTCTTGCGTACACACTCGCGGTATGCTTCTAGAATAGTCGCAGTTATCCTCTCCAGCTCTTCATCTATCTCCTCCAAGGTTGCGTTACTCAGGTCAGCTGGGGCGAATAGACTGAGTTGTCTCTTGTAACGTTTCCAGTTGGCTGAGGCGTAGTTTTTTCGGCGAGTGGTTGGTACCTGGATCTGCGCGAGTAAGATTGTATTGAGGATCGCGATGTGATCACTGGGGACTGCTGGACCCAGCTCGCTATGGTAGTTGAAGGGGAAGCCGTCACTTGTTAAGATTATTTCAGGTTTGGTGGCTGATGTAGAAGTGATATAGGTCTGAAAGTACGGCCCTATTCTTTGGTTGTTTTATCTTCCCATAATCAATTCCAAGTTTCGGCCTCTTTCGTTGGTTCTATCATAGCCTACGCCATAACTGCATCCAACTACATAGAGACGGGTGTACTTCCCTCTAGGATTCTGGCCGGGCCCCCCTGGCGATGAGGATCTCTCCTCCGTCCGAGACTCGCAGTTATGCCCAGTTTCGAGATAATTTCTCAATTATGCTTCCGCTGTGGGCTAGGCCTCACACCAGTTTTCACATAAGCCCTTAATTATGTCAGTCCAAGTGGCCGGCATAGTTAAGACGAAATCAATGAATGGCAGACATCCAAGCAGGTTTACACGCAGAGCGATGGACGGGAACAGTGAGGTGCTTAGGCCCTCATTGAGTCATGAATCATCGATGAAAAAAGTATTATCTCTTTTTGAAGGGTGAAGCGTAATTTACCGTAAGACTTCCAGAATAAGTGCTCTTCTATCTAGGCGGTGCTTAAGGTTCGTTACTAAGCAAGTAACAAATGCTTTATCCGAAGGTTGTCAGCAGAGCGTAGTAGTCGAATTTTCGGCCGTCACTGAAAGAAAACGTTTTTTAGGGGATATTTATTCCTCCTCGCCTAAACGTAATGTCAACGGAAACGAGCCAATCCGGTGAGTGGAATTTTAAAACAATTTTAATGTTCTATTCCAGCTTCGTTTATTAAGATGGCTTCTAAGATGTTCAGCCTCGTTTATTTCCCTCTTTTCTTTTAATTGTGGTGTTTTCAACTTTGCAGGTGCATGGTTAAACGTCTCGAAAGGGTGGTGGTTGCCATGCCAATATATTTTGAGTTATTATAAAGCTTGCAGTCATTATTAGGGCAGATAAACTCATAAACTATGTTGTTTAACTTCAGATTCGAGGAGTTTTGGTAGCTGTTGTTTTTCATAAGGAGATTGTTGAGTTTTGTCGTTTGATAGTATATAATAAGTTGAGCTTTGTCCATTTGATTCTTAATTTTGATGAATATAGAACAAGTGATCTAACATCTACAAGATGGACTAAAAAAGACAGTAAGAAGAATAGAAAGTTGCCAAAGGAAATTGATCAGTGCGAAATTTTGTAGCTTAAGAGACAACAATTCCCTTTCCACACAGGTCGAGAGAAATTAAATCTTTGCAACAACACTTTAATAACAATAATTAATCAATATGACCACTTTATAAATAGTTTAACAGTATCGACCTGAAGATTCCACCAGTTTATGGATCTTAAATTCCAATCAAGGCGCAATATATATATATATATATATATATATATATATATATATGCGTGTGTGGGTGAGTTGGTAATGTGTTGAAATAGATTGATTGATAAAGAAGTGAGTTGGTTGCTTTTAACCCCCATTTACATAAAGGACCCCGATACTTCTTAAGCCTTAAAAAGACGCTACAATTTGCAGCGCAGATCAAAGCACTTCAATCATGGGCACATCTTGAAACAGGAAAAGCAGATCGCTCTACACGACTTAGGGAATTAGGATATATTGATTTCTCTCTTTCTGTCATACACACACACTCTCTTTCTGTATCTCTCTCTCTCTCTCTCTCATTTACTCTTTCCCTCTCAAACACATACTCTCTCTCTCTCTCTTTATCTGTGGATCTTTCTTCCCTGTATCTGCTTCTAAGATTAATGGAAAATTGGAAACTCCTATAAATGCACACTAAAATGGATTCCTTCTAAAAGTTGGCCGACATTTCCTTCCTCTTTTATTATCTCTACTCTTTTTTTTTGTCTTGGAAGAAAAAATGGAATTATTTTTACTCGCAGTAAACCTACACATATATGCCCCTAAATGTGTGTATACACCCAAATCTCATAGTGCATCACTTTTTACCTATCTTATTTTGAACTGCCAAAATTAGACACTCTTAAGCTTATCCCCAAAAGACCGGTGATTCGAAAGCGTCGGTAAGTTACGCGTTTGAAAGATTAAGCACTATATTTTGAACGAGAGGAGGTTATAGGAGGGAGATTCATGCATTTACCACAGGACGAAAAAAAAACCACACGCAAGAACCATAAAAGAAAGACATGGCCAAGAACAAAATCATGGGTAACGTGAATAGTAAAGAAAATAAAGATCTAAAATGAGATTCGGGTGCCGAGGAATACAATACTACAAGAAACTAAAGAAGATGGAAGAACTAAATTCTAAAATGGACACTCTTATACATAAAGATACCCACAAGTTCATGCCGCTGTACCCCTTCAACAAGATGAAACAGCTTCAAAGAGATAAAAAAAAAGTTGAAGACTCCTACCAGGTAAATTTTAAAGGGTTGTGGTCAAAGAAACAAAGCCTCCCAGTTCACCAGATTTTAACTCCGTGGACCTTAGAGTGTGGCTGATGCTAGAGCAGAGGGTCTCAAGTGTAAATTGGAAAAATACTGGGAGAAAAAAAATCACCTGATACCCTACGTGCCACCTGTACTCAGGTCATACCTAGACTAAGTTGTGCTATCGACCTAAAAAGCGATCCAATTTAATATTAGTTACATCATCTTGTAGCATATACCTAATTTTTTCTCTCGTTTTAATCTTAGCATTATCTAATATTACATTGTGTTCTGAAAATAATTAAATATATATCATTCTATCCCTCCTGTTTCTGCCCTGTATAAGACTTTAATCCGGTATCTTGCAGTTCTGAACTTACGAGTACCACCAGGCCCCCAATCCAACATCGACCGTTAAAGTAGCAAGTATGAAGTTGAACTCGAGTTGGGAAGTCTAATTAAAACCCCAACGTCAACACACGGCCCTTTTCTAGTCACAAGGCTTATTTCTTTAGTATTTTAGGGCACATGGCGGAAATCTGGCTTAACTTGGAAGAAGCAATATTCATATGACAAATTGTGACACTCAGAAAGGCAGGAATCCGCCAGGTAGCACGAATTATTGCATATTTTGCAAATATTTAATTCAATGCACCTTTTTTATCCTAAGGTAAGTCATGTGATAAACTGGGCACCGCACGACTGAATGAGGCGTCGTTAAAAAGAGATTTTAAATAAGAGATTTTGCCTTTGGAAGATTCTTACTGACCATTTGAAACTTTTGTGTTGAAAGTTTGAAATGAAATGATGCATTTCGAAAAGGAATTTGAAGGGTACGTTTTAAAAGGGAATTTGAAAGTCGATGTTTTGAAAAAAAGATTTGGAATAGTTTGAACGTTTAAGATAATTTAAGTTTGAGGTTGGATTTAAAGTTGGTTTAAAACATAAATTCTTTCAAAATTGCTTATCAGGGTGTAATTTTTCTAGACTTTAATGGTGATGAAGAAATTATTGAAAACATCCAATAAGGGAGGGTAGTCAGTTTTCGTAATTAGCCTAAGTTCTCCTTTAAAATTTGCTGACAATTTGCAATAGATGTTGTGCGATAACAACTAATTACTGGAGCTTTCGTTCTCAAAAAAATTCTAGGGTATACTATGCTATTCTAGGCCATTCTATGCTATGGTGTACTAGACTTGGCTATACAAGGGTATACGCTAGACTAGTCTAGATTATAGTGTACTATGCTAAGCTAGCATAGGCTAAGGTAGGCTAGACTATGGTTGGGTGTGCTATGCCAAGATATACCATGCTAGAATAGGATAGGATATACTATGCTAAGACAGGCTATACTATGCTAGACTAGTTTATACTAGGTTAGGCTGGGTTATACTATGCTTATACTATACTATACTAAGCTAGATTAGGATAAGGTAGACTATGATAGATAGGCTATACTATGCTAGACTTTGCAAGACTGGGCTAGCCTAGGCTATACGAAGATAGGCTAGGCAATAGTATGTTAAACTATTCTTAACTATACTAGGTTAGGCTATGCTATACTATACTATTCTAGGCTAGACTATACTATGATAAACTATACTATGATAAGCTTTACTATCCTATACATGCTAGGCTGTACTATGCTATGTTATGCTAGTTTTTGTTAGGCTAGGCTTTACTATGGTTCCTAGGCTAAGTTAGGCCATACTATACATTCTATGCTAGGCTAGGCTAGATTATACTAGGCTAAGTCATACTATTAAGGCTAGGCTATACTATGCTAGTACGCTAGAGTATGGTATGGTATGGTAAGTTCTATTATTATAGGGAATCATAGGCTAGACTAGGTTATACTAAGCTAGGCTAGGCTAACTAGGCTATCCGATGCTAGGCTAGGTCATACTATGGTAGGCTATGCTATAGCATAATTAACTTTGTTATACTATGCTATACTATAATATGGTATGATATACTATGCTAGGCTAGGCTAGGCAGGATTTACTATGTTAGGCTTTATTATGCTAGTTGAGGTATTACTATGGTAGGCTATCCTACGGTAAGCTAGGTTTTTCCAGGTTACTATTTGAGACTATACTAGGCTATAGTATGAAATGTTATACTATTCTAGACAATACTAGGCTATACTAGGATATGCTAGGCTAGGCTATACTATGCCAAAATATACTATACTACATATACTAAACTATATTATACTTTACTATAATATGATTTCTATTTTATGCTATACTATACTATGTTATGCTATAATATACTATGCCATGTTATACTATGCTATAATATGATAAGCACCACTATGCAATGATATGCTATGCTATGCTATGCTATAATATTCTAGACTATGTAATTAGGGTGTGACCATTTTTTCGCCTTTCCAATTCCATAAATGAGGTGTGACAAAAAGTTAAGGGCCGTTATTTTAATTAGAAAAATATATATTTTAATATAATTTAGTTCTACTTTTTAATAAGCTTTTAGAAAGTTGTGACCTTTTAGTCGCGGGTGACTATACATCTCACTATGTTGGTCGGTCCACGTTTTGCCTCTTTTTCTTTAATAACATTGTAACGATTCAGCCAATTCTACTGAAATTTGAAACCCTTGTGTTGTTTTGCATTCCCTTTTAAATAATATAATTGCCAAAGTCACCCAAGGTTAGCCAGGAAATGATTTTTTCGAGGGCAAAAACATCATAACTATTCTGACCATTCTAACGAAATTTGAAACCTTTATGTTGTTTTACATTATATTTCGAATGATATAATTGTTAAAGTCCTCCCAAGGTTAGCCAAAGAATTATTTTGTTTTGGCAATAACATCATAACTATTCGGCCGATTCTAACGAAATATAAAACCCTTATGTTGTTTTTTATTCTCTTTCGAATGATATAATTGTTAAAGTCCTCTTGATGTTAGCCCGGGAATAAGTTCTTTTGGCAGTATCTTCATAACTATTCGGCTGATTCAAACGAAATTTTAAACCCTTTTGTTGTTTTACCTGCCCTTTCCAATAATATAATTGCCAAAGTCACCCAAGGTTAGCCAGGGATTTAGTTTTTTTGCAATAGCATCATAACTATTTGGCCGATACTAACGAAATTTGAAACCCTTAAGGTGTTTACATTCTCTTTCAGATGATAGAATTGCCATTGTCCTCCCAAGGTTATTCCGGGGATTATTGAAAGTTTTCAAAGTCGTAAGGACATAAATCAAAATAAATGAGGGCACGCGACGTTTTGGTCAGCAGACCTTGTTTAGTTCACCCGGACAGATGTCGCAGAATTTAAGAGGGTGAAAGTGTACCCCAAACCTTTCTAAGATGGGGTCTTTCTGGTGTCCTCGAATTTTAATCTTTCCGCCAACCTGTGATACTCATACAGGTGGATCCTCTGGAAAAAGTAATAGTAAGACGCGAGGAGGTCTGACTGTGCGCAGATCAGTACCTTCACGCGAAAGTTTGCTATAAGAATAACGACAGAGTAAAGCGGTATATATATATATATATATATATATATATATATATATATATATATATATATATATATATATATATATATATATATATATATGTATGTATGTATATATATATATATATATATATATATATATATATATATATATATATATATATATATATATATATATATATATATATATATATATATATATGTGTGTGTATGTATAATGCATGCTTAATTTGAAGAATACCATGGTATATGGACCATCGTGATCAGAAGAAATTTTTTCAGGAGGCCTTTGTCCATGAGTTGCATCAAACGGCCCATACGAGAGCAAACATCGCTTCCATCACATCCGAAGACTCGTCGCATAAGCTGTTGCAAATCTACTTCACGGCAGCTGCGATACACTCTAGATACACGTCATTTGAATACCAAGTTAAACTGTAGCTCCCTCCTGCAAAATAAGGCCATCAAATGGGTGTAAGATCCGTGTACAAAAACGATTAAATCTTATATTTTATGTACATATGCTTTTTACTCCACTCCCAATACCTCGTGCACACAATAGTTTCCTACATCCTTCTATCGTCAACTAACTATTACTTGGTTGCAATTATGTGTTTTACGACGTTTTGGGCAATACCTCGCCAGAATCGTGTTTTTCCCACGCCCGCTGTCTCCCCGATTCAGTTTAACACTGCCACGCCATCACTACTTGAGAGGAGAAGGAAGAGGATCGTCTAGCGAGGCCTTAAAAGTCGTCGTTAATCGCCTGGGTTTAGGCTTTTGTTGTTAATTTCAGCCCTCAATTGGGACCCCTTAATAGCCCTTGATTTCATAATTGGCGGAGTTTATATACTTTGTAATTATAGGTATCCCGCCGTCTAAGACACAGAATACACACACACACACACACACACACACATATATATATATATATATATATATATATATATATATATATATATATATATATATATATATATATATATATATATATATATATATATATATATATATATATATATAATTTCACGGTGAAGGTAAGGACACATAGGAGGCTAAAGATGGGTGATACGCCCGAAACGTTGTTCCATAAATAAATCACATGTACCTCAGCCTCCTATGTGTCCTTACCTTCGCCGTGAAATTGAAGATTAGACTGGTCAGTAGCAACTCATATGAATATTTATATATATATATATATATATCCAACTTCACGGCAGGAAAGAGAAAACGGAATCATTTTTCTTCGGAAATATTTTTTTCCTTACTTCGAAAAAATCCGAGCTTGGGTGGGATTCGAACCGTGCACATTGAGGCAGCGAGCAACCGCTTTGATCTCAATTAAACCGTCCTTTAGACCACTCGGCTATGCGCTGCCTCAATGTGCACGGTTCGAATCCAAGGCCAGCTCGGATTTTTCAAAGTAAGAAATAAAATATTTCCGAAGAAAAATTATTCCATTTTCTCTTCCCTGCGGAGAAGTTTGATTTATTTCATCATTCTCTCGCGCTCATGAATATATATATATATATATATATATATATATATATATATATATATATATATATATATATATATATATATATATATACAGTGGGCCGAAAAAGTTTACAACACAGTTAGAACTGAAAATTGACATACTTTTAGTTGACGCAGTTTAATGAAATTTACAACACACCTGGACCTTTATATAATAAGAACAATGTAATGATCAAAAAAGCAAAATAGTGAACAGAAAATTATTATAAGGACTAATGTGAAATTTGAGATGGCGCAAAAGTTTACAGCACATTCATATAAATCTGCAAAATGTCTCATTAAATACTATTCCTCATTTGTTCCCGAATATCTAAATGTGAAGTTTCTTTCGTCATTGTGTAAGGCTACTGCGTCATTCTTTACAAGATAGCCTTACCTTCAACATCTTCATCATGGGGAAAAACAAACAGCAGTCGAATTGTAACCCTTCATTGTAGTGGTACTGAGTAGAGCTTAAAGTACTTCCAAATTCAGTTAGTACTATAATACGCAACTGGAAGTCTCGCAATTCAATTCATCCTTTGGATCGTTCATGACACCCTCGGATATTAACAGACGTGCAGTTTGAAAACTTGGTAGAACAGCTGGTTTATGATAAACCACAGACTACGTTTAGAGAGCTGCAGCAAGATCCGGAAACAAGTGAAGTTGATGTTAGTAAGGATACAATAAGTAGAAATCGTTATGATCTCTTTTCTCCTACTCCAAGAAAGACCCCATTCCTCAAGAAAACTCACTAGAAAATCTCGCTTGTTGTTTTCAAATGAACCTTTAAATAAACGGTCAACGTTATGGAAACAAGTTCTTTGGTCAGATGAATCGAAAATATAATTTTTTGGTCGAAATTTAATCAGCAGAGTGTGAAACTTAGGCGCCCCCCAAAAATGATCCCTGCAGTCAAATTCGGTGGTGGATCAATCATAGTATGGGGTTGTTTTTGCTCATCAGGGGTTGGAATAACAGAGGTAGTGGAAGGAAGAATGAATAGCAAAATGTACCGGAAAATTTTGGAAAGGAATATTTTATCTTGCTTTGGCTCTCTGAACTTGAAACCAGGATGGGCATTTTAACAAGACACTGACCCCAAGTATACAACAAAACACATTAAGAATTGACTGTATACAGGTAGAATTAATATTTTGGAATGGCTAAGTTAATCTTCTTACCTGAATCTCATCGAAAATCTATGGAGGAAATTGAAATCCGCGTCACTTATCTGATTTGTAGAAAATATGTTTAGAGGAATGGAACAATATGAGCCGAAGCACCGGTAGAATGCTCGTAGGAGACGACTCAAAACGCTTGCAATCTGTAATTGACAAGGGTTGTGCAACCAAGTACTAAAACATGTTAATATAAATGTGTTGTAAACTTCTGCTTTGTCAAATTTCACTATTGTCGTTATAAAGTTTTTCTTGTTCACCATTTTGCATTTCTAATCGTTACATTGTATTTATTACATAAAGTTCCAAATGCGTTTAAATTTCATTAACCTACAAAAGTATGTAAATTTTCATTTCTAACAATGTGTTGTAAACTTTGCGGCCAAATGGTGTGTATATATATATATATATATATATATATATATATATACAATAAGTAGAATGTAATGTGAACAATAACATTATGAAGATTAATTACTTTTCATGGAGGCTACACTGACGAAGCTACATACCATTAATTAACTTCTTTCTTGCGGATTATTTCATGATATATTGAATTTTGTATTTCAATGTGTTAATTGTTAAAAAAACACTCGTTTACAAAATTGACTAGAAAATATGAAGGACTTGTGTATCTGTATAGAAGTGGGAAAACAGCGGGCAATATTTCAAAAATATTGACCCAAATTGGGAGCAGATGTAGGTGTTTTAAAGCTCTCAAACTGCTGAAAGAAACATTTAGCTGTCTTCCAATATTGAGGATCGACCTGCAGCGATTAGTGAGAACCACAACCCTCATCAAGAACGCAATGAACCAAATCAGGCAACATCCAAAGAGGAGTGCCATGCATCTTGCATATGAGGCCAAAGTGAGGAGCGCCTTGAAATTTGCATATGAGGCCAAAGTGAGCCATGTGGCTATACAAAATCTGTTGAAAAATGATCTGAAACTTTGTATAGTCAAAATTGCTAAAAGCTATCCTCTTTCAAAACCCACCTAAAAGAAATGCGTCAAGAGGGCAAAGCTCTAGTACTGTTGATGGCTGAGATGTTTTTTCACTGTCCAGGTCACTCACAACACAGAATTAACGTGTTTGGCCCAAAATAAAAATGAGATTCTGGTTGAGCAGCGGATATCGTTCAAGAGGCAGGATTTAGGTTCGGTTATAGTGTGTATGGGTTTAAAAAACACCTCTCATCTTAATAGAAGAAGCGGGAGGGGGAAATTTCAATCAACATGTTTATTCGGAGATGATGAAGGAGAAAGTTTTAATCTGGGTGGCTGCCACTATAGAAAATTCCGGTGTAAGCATTCAACACGATGAAGCAAACTCATACACAGAAAAAGAAAAAGTTCAGAAGTGGTGACAGGTAAATTTTAAGGCTCCTGGTCAAAGGAACGTTAGCCTCTATGTTCGCCATATTTGAACCCATGAGCTTTGGAGAATGGTTGATGGTTGAGCAGAAATTTTGTACCAAATATCATCAAAATGTCGAAGTTTTGTGAAGTGTAAAGTAGATAAATGCTGAGAGAAAATATCAGCTGGAACTTTGAGTGCCACCTACGCTCAGGTCATACCTAGACACATTGGCGTATCTTCGACGTAAAAGGCGAACCAATTGAATATTAGTTGCATCATGTTGTAACATATACATTTTCTCCTTCGTTTTAACCTAAGCATTATATAATATTGCATTGTGTTTTGAAAATAATTAAATAAATATGAGGCTATCTTTTGTTAATTCAACTCCAAAAAGTAGTAATCGATGATGCCAAGTTGGCATGAGTAGCCTGGAACCATAAGAGACCAATTGCTCTTTTATCAATAGAAACTACTTTACGGTTCCAATGCACACATCCAACATGACACATCCTCCTTGATAAAAAAAGAGTGCAGAGCACCGAATTGCTTCACACACCCGAATAACTCTAAGTTAGATGACATATGAAAATTATCTGTACCTTGAAAAGCTTCCTTCCATAATATGTCTACATGGAACTTTACCAAGTAATCGTTGATGGAAAGCCACAATTTCTAAACCTAAACTCACCGAAACAAACTCTAGATTATAAAAAATAAGGGGTCTAGATCACGAAACCTAGATAATTGGCAACTAACTGCAAATGAGTAATTTGGTACAACGAGTCATTTTTTACATCATTCCTGACGGCAAGTCAGGGTTATGTAGAGTGACCTCGGAAGGAAGCAGCCATCCAAAGCGTCTGCTTCCAATAGTCAAATATATCAGTGAATACGTATTGATTTGGGCAATCCTATGACCCTATTCCAACTTTCTAATATTATCCTAAATGGTAATTGATGCCAGCGTGTTCTTGCACATTCTGGCATGGGGGGAGGGGGGTATAAATTTGGGGAGCTCATCTGGCGACTGCCTACTTGGGCATAAGTCGCCGTACACAAAACAGACTACTAATAGGCTATATACAAAAATAAATAATATATAAATAACAAATAACGATAAAAAGGACAAAGGCTAAAAAAATAACAAGAAGAAAACAAAGCAAAAAGGCAAGAAGGAAGCGCGCTCCGGCGTCGAGGGTAGTCCTCCTTCCCCTTGGTTGCATGAAAATGCGACCTACAAAACAACAACAAAAAAAACAACTACAGTCAAATAAATTGGAGGAGGTCAACCTCCTCCAAAAAGTCGTAAAGTCCAAAAGTCAGTACCGGGACAGGTAACGTGGGCGAAGATCGCCAAGACTGGGACATTTAACAAGAATGTGCCGAACAGTCTAGGGGACAACGCAGTCTTCACAGTGCACATTCTTGGCAATTTGGTTTATTCTATTAATGATCTCCCAGCTGCTCTTCACTAATAATTCCGTTTTTTTTATAGATAATAGGCAAATAGTTTGAGACAAACAACCACCTTATTTCAGTCTCATCGTGAAATTTAACATTTAACTTGCTGTTGTACTCGGTTCACTTGAATATCATCCGAACATGTGAATTGGCACGAGAAGAGAAGCAGGAGAGGAAAAGCAAGGTACCTCCTTGTCACATTCGGGTAGCATTTAACAGATGATCAGACAGAGGAGCAGCAACAATATTTGCAAGCAAATGCAGGAGGCCACAGACTCCGTACCACTACCATCATGATCGTGAGAAAAAAACAAATAATATTTAAAGGCTAATTAGATTATTAATATTATTATTAAAATTATTATTATTATAACTATTATTATCATTATTAGCCGAGCTTGTTAAAAAGAAGGAAAGACTATCACTGCGTTGTTGTGATCGTGGGGGTGTAAATCCTGTTTTGCCGAATGTAATTAATTACGGCAGAGTAATTAGGTAGATCTTTCCCCACGGCGCTAATTACTTATTGTCACGGCGAATAAACTCGCGACTGGCAGAGCAGGACCGTTTTCACACACAGTGGGGCTGCATGGATTTATTGTGGTGGAAAAGCAACCCGTGCCTAGACAACAGGGGGTAGAGAACAACGATAAAGGTGGCAAGGATATATATATATATATATATATATATATATATATATATATATATATATATAAAGAAGAAGGAGCAAATGCAAGTTCTGCGGGTGATAACAACCACCACAGGGCTTTCGCCATATTCATTTTCTGCCTTTCAAAACAATTTTGAAGACAGAAATAAAGGTGCAGAAACCTTGCATTGCAGACTATATTACAAATTTCTCTTTCCTGTACTATATATATATATATATATATATATATATATATATATATATATATATATATATTCAGTATGAATACCATGAGAAAACATGGCCGCCAGCTCAGGAATCTATTCTACCAACATCCTGAGCATATTCCACTGTTTAGAGAATATGAGAGAACCCTACTCCATGGCAAGAAGACAAAACTTCAGTGGGACCTTTTAACTAACTCTTTACAAGGAAAAATCATACCTAGAATCTTCCTTACCAAATATTTGAGAGAGTCCAGTGATGTTCTGTTTAACAGTCTACATAACCACATTATAAGAACATGTGGAAAAAGCAAAACGAGAAGTGAACACATTATTATATAAAGTGAGACAGGCAAGAAGAAATCTACATGAAAACTGTGATGATATCGTAGTACAACATGCAGTGTCTGTGATTGAAAGAAGTAGCCAATCCAAAGTCTTTCATCATAGTAAATATCTGAAAAGGAAACTTAACCGAAATTTTATGAAGTCTCTGAATTAAAGGTTCAAATCTCAATAAGAACATTGTGAATATGTCGCCATATGAACTAACTTAGGATGACAAATTTGCTCTGAGCTTTACAACTAAGACATGTGAGGAGTTCTCACTTGATCATTTAGTTACCATAGCGAAATCAGAATATGACAACAATATAAGCGGTGTTTCTTAGTGGTTGCATATTTAGTGCCAAAAATTCAGAAAAATCAGACAACAATGGTTTTCCTAAGAGGTTCTTGATAGTGTTAAAAACCTTAAACAAAACAGCAGTATTGTTGTAACCAAATCAGACAAAACCAATCAAGTAGTCATTCTGGACCAACCAAGTTATAATGATAAACCTAGTGAACTTCTTAATGATGTGAACACGTATGAAGAGCTAAGGAGTGATCCTTTTATTAACACAATAAGTAATTTTAATACCAGATTGAAGAGAATATTAAAGAACCCAGAATTAATTAAGCAGTTCAAGACTATCAACTCTTCACTTCCCTACATGTACGGGCTTCCCAAGACTCATAAAGAGGGATGTCCTTTGAGTCCAATTATATCCAACATTAATGCTCTCACATATAAGCTTTCCAAATGGCTCGCCAAACATTTATCTCCAGCAGTTGGAAGAATTTCAGCAGCACCGATTAACAATACTCAAGACTTCGTAGATCGCTATAATCATCTTCAACTTCCAGACGGCAAACTTGTGAGTTTTGATGTAAACTCTTTGTTTACCAAGGTTCCAGTGGATGAAACCATCAGCCTTGTTAAAAGAGTTATCCTTAACATCAACTTGGATCTTCCCATCGTAGCTAATGAATTTGTTGATTTAGTGGAATTGTGTCTTCCAGATAATGTATTTCGAGTTAACAATGAGTTTTATAGACAGAAATTTGGGTTAAGTATGGGAAATAGTTTATCACCAATATTGGCTTGTCTCTTCATGGAGTATTTTGAGACAGAACTCGTACCCAGAATGGCTCCCTCTAACTTCATATGGTTAAGATATATTGATAATGTTTTTTCAGTATTGCCTGATGTTCTTGATTTTGACCATTTTTTCAGTAACTTAAATAATTTGCATGCTTCAATTAAATTTTAAATATGAGTGGGAAGAATACAATAAATTACCCTTTTTAGATGTCCTTATCAAAAATGATGACCATGATATAAAATTATCTGTATACAGGAAGAGAACTCATTCAACTGCATATATACATTATTTTTTATGTCATGATAATACTGTCAAAAAATATATAATATTTACCCTGTTTCTTAAGCATATAGAATATGTCATTCTTTTTATTTGGACGAAGAAATTGTTAAAATCAGGAGTATTTTTTCAAAGCTGTATTACCCAGATTGGTTTATAACATCAGCTCATTTTGCAGCTAGGAAAACTTGATATTGTAATAAGCCTGCACGTTCTATTTACTTCAGCAAGTGTATAACATTGTCATTTAATGACAAACTAAATAAGTTAAAGCACTTATTTCAGGAAACAGGAATTAAAATAGCTTTTAACTACAATAACTCTATAAACCAAATGACGATTTCCAGGAATCCTAAAGATCAACAGGATAAAGGAGTATATGTAATTCCATGTAAAGATTGTGAAAATGTTTATGTAGGTGAAACGGGAAGAAATTTAGACATAAGATTGTATGAACATAAGAGGGACATCAGAGTTGGCAATGAAAGTAGTGGAGTATTTTGTCCTGTCAGAGATTTTAATCATTCCATCGATTTTTAAGGAAGTAAATTGGTCTTTGAATCAAAAAATTATGTCAAAAGAACAACTGTAGAAGCAAGTTTGATCACATCCATTCCCAATTTCAATTTATCCGAAGCTCAATTTTCTTTTAATAGTTTGATATGTAAACAGATAAACAAAATTGTAAAACTGCCCAGCCCTAATCAGGTAGTAAATTATGTACCCCCTGGGATTAGCTTGAGCAGGGGGAGTGGGGCAGGTAACATGATCTTTGTCTATCAGGTCAGAGGTGTATATGGAGTTCTTTGTAATTTTCTACTCAGTTGCCAGTTGATAAGGGTGTGTGATACACCGAAACTGTTCTGGAATAAATATGTCTTCAGGAAATGTGGTTTAATGCCTCATATATATATATATATATATATATATATATATATATATATATATATTTATATATATATATATATATATATATATATATATGTGTGTGTGTGTATGTGTGTGTGTGTCTTTATTTTACAAGTCATAATATATTTTCTTTCTCCTTTTAGACAAGGATATTACAATCTTTTGCATTATTCCTCTTCTTTAAATTTAGTTACCTTTTCCCACTTCTCTCTTGCTTACTTCTTTCCATCCCTATCACGGACGCCTTCGTTGCATCCACATTCCAATATTACGGATGAAGATCGATCATCGCTTCAAATGTTTCCTTCTCTTCTTCAGGGAATTGAAGGATTATTTGCACGTCTCAAGATACCAATGGCCATTTGGTTCCTTGGAACAAAGAACCCTTGACAATTTCCTCTTCCGTCTGAACTCTTCCTCTGTAAAATTGGAGACCAAAAATTCGATTGGCTGTTTATGTCTACGCATATCCCCCCCCCCTTCTCTTTGGAACTATGAATACATTGAGCGCACTAAGTGCCATAATTTCCGTCGTTTTTAACAAAAGTTTAAGTCTGTGAAAACCGAGTTTTGCGGGATTCCGAGCCCCTCCTCTCGGTTGATTTTATTTGTTTATTTAAAAAAAAGGTGAAGACTAACTAACTAACCTCAGTAAGTCTTTAAAAAAATAAAGTGGAGAAGTTAGTGGAATGGAAAATTGTTTGCCCGAGTAACCAAAGGATGATATTAATGGTGCTTTTGGGACTGCGGGAGGCGCAATTATCCCGAAAGTGACTGCGTTCTTTGGCACTGTCGTGGCATAGTGTCATCAAATGTGGAACTAATAAGGAAAGACAGAGGGGTGTTCTCATCTCTGATCTCGTCAAACGAAAAAACATAAAAAGAGAGTGAAAAAAAAGAAGAATAATTTGCCTTGGTTTAACATACGATCAAGACAAAGAAGAGAAGAGTAAATGTAGGATCAGAGAAGCATTGCGATAAGTTGACGATGCGACTCGAGTGCTGGAGTAGTGGATGCACTGGGAGATAAATCGGATGAAGGCGGGTTAATGAGTGAGCGAAGTGAAACGCCTGCTGTGGGATAACATGGATGCGGAAGTGAAAATCCATTAATTTTTTATTTTGCTTTAAATTCGTCTATTTTGTTGTCACTGTTTTGTTTGTTTTACTATCGTCATTAATGACTTGCTCCCCTCCTAAATCTGCCATACATGAATGCACACGCAACTATACACACATCTGCCCCTTCCTCTCACATTGATCTTACACTTACCCACAAACAGATTTACTTGTACACCCATGATTTATGATTATGCATATGTAACTATCTTTTCACACATACAACACACACTCCGGCCTAATGTAGAGACCTCCACCTGCGAACGAGGGTAACTCGAACCCGTGAAAACGACAGAAGCCACCGGCGATTTTTTCTATATCTTAATTAGCATTTTCTTTGGTTGACGACGACCGGAGAAGGAGGAAGCGCGCTTAAACACGCGCTCTCAAGACGCTGAGGCAATCCTATAATTAAAGCAATGGCGCGGTTGCCTCTGATGGCATTTGTATTCTAATGGGAGAGGACGACCTCTCCCCGATGGGGTTTTAGGCTGGAAAACTTGGTTAGGACGCAGCCCCACCGCGATGTGGGCATTCCTCGCTGCTTCTCCCGTTATTAAAATAAGCGCTTTCGGACGGCCAGTGTTATTAAAGTTAATTTGTGGCGTTTACACTCGACTTCGAGCATCTCTCCTCCGCTTGAACACGCACACAAACTCAGACACGAGCACACACCTGCTCCACCCAACATACAAACTCTATCCTTAGTGTATGTGTATGTGAATATATATGTATATGCACGCGGGGGCGTATTCTATATACGTGCGTGTGTACACGTTTGTGTAGTTTTAACAACAGGTAGTCATGTGTGAGTGTAAAAATACATGAATTTCAGCATAGATTATTGCAAAATTTGTACTTTAAAGCTTTGCGCACTCATCTTTTACTTCTGTTTGTTCAGCCCTTAATTCCTTCCTCTTGCGTCCCTTCGTTGGATTACATTATTTTACTTATTTTAAAAAATTACCAGTTATCGTCTTTTTTTCTTTCAATCAGCATAGATTTTCCCAGGATTCAGACATCCACCTTGCGAACCTAAGTCCCAAGTTTGCAATTCTTGTCCATTTGACCCTTTTGTATTCGGTCATGTCGTGGTTTAGCCATTTGATGAACACAGTTTCATTGACACTGAAAAAAGATCTTTTTTATTTATAGCCATTTGTGGGTCTTTTGTCACGCTATCCTAACCTAATCTTCTGTCTATCTACACACCTCTATTTTCCACCACAACTCTCCATTACTTCTAGAACTTTTGTTAGAAGAAATTTACTGAGGGAATTTTTTCTCTAAAATTGCAATTTTAAATTGGTTTAGAGAATTTGTTTTAGATAATTTCTTCTACCGAATCTGTCTTAGAGAATTTGTTTTAGATAATTTCTTTCTAATGGATTTGTTTTAAAGATTTGTCCTAGCGAATATGCTTTGGACAAATTCTTAAGAATTTTTGGATTTCTGTACAGAACTTGTTCTAGAGAAGGGGTTTAGAGAATGTGTTCTTGCAATTTTTTCTAGAGAATTTGTTTTAGAGAACTTTGTTTTCCATAATTTGTTTGGGGATTTTTTTTTCGAGAAATTTGTTTTGGAGAATGTTTCATGGAATTTATTCTACAGAATTTTTTCTCGAAATTTCTTCTACAGAATTCGATCTAACGAATTTGCTAAGGCAATTTGTTTTAAAAAAAAAATCCACGGAATTTTATATAGAATAAGGCAAATCCTTCAAAGTTCGCTGTTATTCCACCTCTATTAGCTACCATTTTTTATTTTTTTATTTATCTTTTTTTCATATAGCTGATCTTTCCTCCTTTGGAGTTTTCTTAATTTGGTGCCCACGCTGGAGTGCGCAAAAAGTTGGGTTTTTTTCTTTGAAATTGTCGAATGCGAGACGCGATGTTTCTAGAAGCGACCGCTAGGGAGAGCGGCCGTTGTCATCGAACATTGAATGTAGACGATAGATGATCAGGCCCCAAGAAGTCTACCCTTTCGGTTACTCTAGATATTCGCTTCTCACACATTTTGCCTTCCCTAAAATAAATAAATAAATAAAACACATAAAATAAAGTATTTCCCAACTAAATAAATAAATAACAAATGAGGGGCCTCTTCAAATGTTCTTCAAGTAATTGATCAGAAGGAAGACGGTTCTAAATCTGAATCTAGACACGAACTTGTTCCCAGAGTCTTCCAGTGCAAACCTCCCGTCCCCACCAATTTAGATCACACCAGAATTGTTCCATCACAACTCATCATCACATCATTCTCACATTGTATTAGGTTAGGCCGATCGTTTCTTCTTGTCTTTGTCTGCCCGCCCTTTTCATATAAAGGGGCGTTGCCTTTTACCGGAAGGGCCATATTTTGCTCCCTTAGTAAATCAATTAGTCAATTTCCATCGAATAAAGGTACCCCATCAGCTCTCTATCCAAGGGGATGCAGAAAATGAAAGGTGCGGGAGAACTTGTGTCATGGATCTCTGGTTTGTAATGACGGAGATGGTGTTAATCGTTGGATACGGTCATCAATGGAGAAAAGGGGAGAAAACAGATATAGCATTGAAAAAAGAGGGATGGTTTTTACAATAACTATTCAGTTAACTTTATCATAAGGTTAATGAGGCATAAATTTCTTACAACTGATCCAATGTGAATACATTTTGAAGATAGAAGATACTCTTACCTTAGTATTAACCAATAATATATAATTCAAGGTGATTAGAGGTGGAGCCCGACAGGGTTTACCAAAGAATGTCTTTTGTAAAAAACAAACCAACAGTGAAACCGCAGGAAATTAGTCGGTGGTATTAAAGAATTTTGATGCTTAAGAGGGAAGATTGCTTGTTGTTGCCATAGGGGCTAGCTGAGGCAGGGAAGCTGGGTCGGCAAGAAGGGGGTTGGGAAAATGGAATGCCAGCGTCCTATACTTGACTTTTTAGCTTCGCAATATAATGTATATTTGTGTGATATTCTGGGCTCTTATTTCATGCCTATCTGATAATCTTTTAATTATTTCTATTATTTACATTATTATTATTATTAGTATTATTATTATTAGGATTATTAATATTATTATAACATAGTACACTGTCAGTTTGATTATGTGGGTAAGGATGTATCCTAACACTGCTGCCCTTTTAAACAAAATGAATATTTACAGTCATGAGGGAGACTAAAATAATAACAAAGACTGGACCAAAAATGATAATGTTTAAATGCCACAAACCAAAATACAAAATATAAAATTTAAAGCATTTGAATTTATCATTTAATAAAAAAAAACCCCACAAAAAATACTACATTACTAAAATGCAAACAAATTGCTTGACCTGGAGTAAATATGTTGGAGCAAAAATACTATATAGGCACAATAGAAAATGAAATAAACTAAATTATGTAAAAATCTGAAGTATACATCCTTCTTCGTATATATTATTAGACTTCTTTCTTTTTAACCTTATACATATGATGCCAATGGCGCATCTGAACATGGTACATAATGTGGCAGTGGAAAAAAGTAATTTAGCCTATAATTTTGTTACATATAATCAATCATTATGATAAGTATTTAAGTGATCATCCCATGTTGGTGCATGTCACTCAGGAAGGATGGTTACTTGAGAGGCAGATATATTCCACACGTTAAATTAATGGGTTTGGCTTCAAAGTTTGGGAGAGGATAGGCCTGAATAAGAGTTATTCTGTGACTGTTATGGATTTGGAAGATTAGTGTGAATGGAGCAACCACTAGGGATTAGAAAAGGTAATTCAATTTTAAACAAAGAATGATTTCCAAAACAGGTGTATTTGATTTGCGGTGTTCCTTCAAATGAAACCTGAATGTGGTTGCCAATGTTAAGTTGAATTATCTGATCTGATTTTCCAAGGGAGTATGGATATGTTGGTGTGGGTTGATGTGTGATTTCGAGAGTGAACAGAGACGAGGGTATATTTGGAGAACGGTCGTAATTGTTTCTGAAATTTTACCAAATTTTTTTGGGGGGGCGCAGTAAAATCTAAAAGTATTTCGGCATGTCCTCTCAGTAGTATTTCTATACTTAAATTTTCTATAAATACTCCAGGGAAGATGAAGATTTGATTGCTTTAACTAGAGTGTGGATGTTCTCGATAAATTGCGCAAGCTGGTTCTCTATAATTTAGAGAGGTGCGAAAGTCGAAAAAAACATTCGCAAGGCCTTTGACCTTTATACAAACCAAATAAGATAAATGCGACAAAATTTTGAAAGATCTAGAAGAGGGAAAGTTGTGTAATTCAATTGAGGGAGAGAATTTGCATAATTCTTCCGAGAAAAGACATAAATGAAATAGCCGTGCATAAAAAATTAGTTAGTGAAGCCAAACAACATAACTAAAGTTTAAATGTTGTTATATATATAATAATTCATTTATCAAAGATAATAGGCAAATAGTAGAAATGAATATAGGAGACAAATTTTCGCCAAATGAATTGAATTAAATCCTATGGAGGCAGAAAATTAAAATATAAAAACAGAGATGAAAGAAATCGACAAACACGTATTTGTTACGTAATGAGGGTGGAAAATGTCACAATAAGCAAACAAGTAAAAGTGGTTTGAAGTGAACGAACGCTTGAAACTGAGAAATCCAATAACAAATATTAAAACAAAGAATGCTAAACTAAAATTTAAGAAAATTGAAAGAACTTAGTGGCAATAAAATGCGCCATGGTCGCTAAAATGCTGAGTAGAAAAAAAAATTGGATTCGCGGTTAACGACAAAATTTCACTTTTGAAGTGGAACGACAGACAAAATGAAACGGTAGGAGCACAAATATTTAAAATGTGATTAAGAGTTTCGATCTAAGAAATAAGGTTAAGATCCTTTTTTTCTTTTACGGGTGGAATATGAATGGATGCTAAATGATATGGGAGTGAGGTAGGTATGTACTATGTTTCCACATTATTTTTTTAAATTTATTCATTGATGAACTACTAAAAAGATTGAAGCGTATCAGAGTAGAAATGGGAATAGGTAATATAAATATTGGCTGTCTAGGATTTGCAGATGATAGGATTATAATGAACGAAAATAAGAGATCTGCGAAAATAACTTGATGTCACGGCAGATTATGACAATGAATCGATGATCAAATTTATTCAGAGCAAGTGCAAGTGATGGATGGGTCTTATGAAATGAGGCATCAGCATTTGCAACATAGTAAATGTGTTTGACAAGCATAAAAGAAGGCAGTTAGAGGCGCTAAGAAAGATTGAAATATCAAGGTGAGGAAAATGAGTCATACGTATAAAAATGAGTCTTATAACTAGAATAGAAGAATATTTTGAAAAATACATAGAATGTGAATACTAAGGAACTAACGGACTAGCAAAAACAATAAACGAAACAAAACTGATTGGAAGATACAAAACTAAAATAACTATATATTTTTTGAACAATGAATAATCAAGGATAATGTTGGTAAAAGACAGGAAGGGAAATTTACTTGGGTAGAAAGACGTATATTAGGATTATAGCGAAGAAGAACAGACGGATGGAGTCGAATAAATGATCAGTGCTCACGTGGAGACTTCTTTAACATAGAAACAACTCAGCGGTGAAACAGAATATGTAATTGGAGGAATATAATATCGTTCAAGGTCATGAGACACTCAGGTGAGGAATAAAACAGCAAAAAGGAATACGCTAATAAAAACTTTAGGAAGAAAGCGGAATCATGGGGAATATTCCTAGAGTAAGGGAATATAATTGAATTAGAAGCAATAAAGAAAATGGATAAATTTATGGCATAAGAAAGATTACTTAGCTTAGCCAAAGCTATGAGAAAGTTGAACAGAAAGAAAAGTAAACACACACAAACATCTACATTTTCCGGAAAACAATTTCTTTTGCATGGTTGTTCAGTTCTCGTATGTACAGGTACCGAAAAACTCTTTACCAGGGTATCAATGAAAAAGCTGACCAGGTGCTGATCGAGGGTTGAATGACTCCACGCTCAAGTGTTTCCTTAACGTGTCCTCCTAAAATTTTCAATTGAGAATAGAGAGTGCGATAGGAAAGTATGTAAATATGCTTTAAATCAGGTTATATTTTAATTTTAAAGGGAACTGTGTTGGTGCGTCCTAATGGGTCTCCAGGAAAAGCTATCACATCCGTGTTTTTAGTTAACAAATCAAGGAGTGCTTCCAAAACCTGAGGGTGCGGGAGCTCACGGGACTTCTAAATGGAGTGTTGAAGACAGTCCCGTTATACCACATTTTAATTCTAAAAAGGTTAAGTTGGTAGAATCGGCAAGACAATTAATCTTATGGCTATAGTTGCCATCTAAATCTCCAGTAAATGCATGGTCAATTGCTTTGTTTTTGGTTATGGTAACAGGCTTATAGCCTTTATTCATACAAACTATAAAAATCATATTTTCGTTAGATTAAGCAAAAGATTGGGTAAAAGAACATTACTAGTTATATTACCAAAGAATGGTTATCGAAATTAGCAATTTTAACGGGAAAACAAACTTTTTCCATGGGACCTAAGGTTACATTTTCTTTAGGATACATATAAAGAGATGCCTGTAATTCAGCTAAAACTACATTGGTTAAGGCAGTGAGGGTAGACTCTTGTTTTATAAGCTTTGCATTCTACCCTTTTGAACTGCCGTACATAATTCGGTCTTGTTCAGAATTATTAGGTGTCACAGTACTGTGACTCGAGTTAAAATTAAGCGAGCTTGCTTAAAAAGGATTATTATGAGAAAGCAAACCACGAACATGTCTCACTTGGAACTTTAAGGGATGCAACTTAGAACAACATCTAATTAAATGTCTGGCGGGGAATATTCCCTATTTGTTTTGAATAAAGAAATCATTGCCTAACAGAATGTCAGTATCAAAATTCGCTCTATTACCATCAACGATACACAAATGAGCTGGTTAAATTTATTAAATGGAATTCAAAAATAAATCAATATATCCATAAGTAGGAATATGGTTGCCTGTAATGCCGCTAACTTGTACAGTAGGCTGAGTTATAATATATTTATGACATGTATGATCCTGTTTGTTGTTTAATTAAAGCAGAATGTGTGCCTGTGTCTAAACTGGCCTCAAAATCTAAATCATCTATATGCACTTTAACAATTAATTCTAGATCTAAGTTCGTTTCTTCTATTATTCTAATAGGGAAATGTTTTGTTTTGTCATTATGACCTACGTGACTGTGGGAAAATATGGGTCGTGGTTCGATGGTTGGAAACGTTCCGCTCAAAAAGGATTGTTAGACTGGGTCTGGGGTTCATGGTTGACTTAGGGTTCATTAGGTGTGGGGTCATACGCTGAAGGATAAGTCATGTCAGTGTTGTATTCTATGTATTTCTATTGTAGTGGCACATAAGTGCCATATGATGTGGGTGCAGAAGGGTGCTCTACATACCTTATCCATTGATCGTTTTGTCGAGGTGAATTTTGTGGGCGCTTCTCTTGCTTATAGGAACATGTGTAGCTTGGCTGTGGTTTTTGCGTTTCCTTACTTGTTTTGCTCTTCAAGTATGCTATATGTCTTATCTCTACAACATGGTTTACCACCACGTCGGTGGACATGTTCGCGACACCAAGAACGATAGAGAGGATATATGCACTGACAAGGTGCATAACCATGGATGTCACAGTTAAAGCAAAGGCGAGGTTGTCGAGTCTGTTCTCTGGGCTGTGGTGTTTGGAATGGTGTTCGAAAAGTTTTCTGAGGTTGTGGGTAACATGGTGGATGCGAGGATTGTCTAGTTAGAGAGTTCCTCGGAGGATCATAGGATTGATTTCTATTACTTGTACTGGCAGAAGTGTTTGTATTGTGCTGAATCCGATTCACCGGAGTTTCTCGGACTTTCTTGAGGGGGTGTTAGGCCATTGTATTGGACTTTTATCTTATTCAAATTCTTACTTAAGCTTTGGCTTATGTTTAAAATCCCCTGAAATTTATTCCTTGCAATAGTTTGAAAATTTTAGAAAACAGCGGTATCCATAAGGAAATTATACTGCTGGGGGTGAATGTAATGTTAAATTGAGTGTGCGCTGCCCTAAGCGCTTCTCTTAGAATTTTATGAGAAAGGTTTAAAAAGTCATTTAAGTCCTCATTTTCTTCTTTTGTCCATCTAGAGCAGTCATCATAGATAGTGATTGGGCTTGTCGTTGTGTCCTTGTATCGTTTTATCAACTGAGTTTTAAAATCAAGCTAGGTGCTAGCTTAGGCTAGTTCTGGGAAGTAAGTTACTGCATCTAGTGCATTTTCTTCCTTCGGATCAATAAATCTACGTGTCTCATATATCTTTATGTCATCATGTACAATGTTTTATCTAAGAAAGTGTTGTTTTAATGAATTTCACCATGGTTGCACCCGTGGTTCTCTAAATTTCCCATTGATATTTTGCCTTTAAACAAAAGTACACTATTTGGAACGGCCATAAAACGGCTAAGGTTTATGTGTGTTTTGGTTGTTGTTGATCTTGGTTTGTGGCAGTTGTTGCAACAAATGCTTTGGGAACATTAGGAGTGGGAATAGTAGTAGCAACAGTGGAAACTGGAGTTGTAATTGTAGTTGGTAATTAACCAAACTGGGAGGATCACTTCCTAACTAAATATTAATTTAAAAATAAAATGATCTATAATAAAACACAATATTTTAAAGGTTTGCTAAAAAATTAAAATATTTTATTTAATTCAAATTTTCACTTTTATATTAAAGTTGATGTATCAAAAAGTGTCTTTAGTTTCACTATTCAGGTTTTGAAATTGAAAGTTGATTTGAATTGATTTTATGTTAATTTCACTTGTATTTACTTTATATAATTTATATTTAATATATTGCTGGTGTTCTGCTCTGAGAAGTAGATTTTATTACTTCAATTTTAAGGAAAAGTTTGTTTAGTTTTGACAAAAAAAAAAATTAAAAAATTCTTTCACGTTACTTCTATGAAGAACTGGAAGATTCTAAAGACGTCACACATGTAGAGTGTTTTGACAGCAGTGTAGTTCCCTGAAAATAATGGAGAAGGTCCTGAAGATATAAGATTGTAGAATGGTTTGGCAGCAGTGTACTTCTTGAAGATTAATGTTGAAGAAATGGGGCTTTCCGCTGAAGAAAATTGGATCAGGGTCTTAAAAAAAAAAATGACGAAGCCTCTTCTGAGGACACTGAGGAGAATGATTTGTCTCGACTTTGTCCCAAAGATTATTCTTCTTTACCGTCGAAAGTACCTGTAGACGGAACTACCACGGGGCTAAAAATATAGAGGAAAATTCACAGAAGATGCCGGGAACGAAGAGGAGGGTTGTAGGTCGCGAGTGTTACGACTGGTATGAAAGAATACGCCAGTTTACGGCTGGTAACGTCGTCTGTTACGACTGGAGGAGGCACGATGCTCGGAACGTCATCTGATAAGACTGGTGAGGAAGATTACGCCAGTTTACGGCTGGTAACGTCCTCCTCCTCAACGGAGGAGGAGAGGACCAGTCGTTTAAAGATGTGAATCGATTATTTCGAATTACAGGGGACAGCAGGACGTAATGAGACAACTTCAAGGTGGTGGATTTATGTCTGAGATTCTCTTCTCTCTCACAAGAAGTTTTATTATTTTTTACATGCTCATTTCAAGTGGGTGTGGTTACATAAAATATTAAACATAGTAGGATGGGTTTTATAATAATGGTCCAGTCATATTTGATTCAGTTACTAATTTTTTTTAGATTTTTACAATTGAGCCAATGGTTATATAGAACATTAAATACAGTGGGATGGTTTTTATAATAATTATCCAGTTAACTTTATCATGAGGTTAAATAGGCATAAATTTCTTACAACTTAGTATTAACCAATTGTATATATTTAAAGGTGATTAGAGGTGGAGCCAGATAGGGTTTACCTAAGAATGTCTTTTGTAAAAAACAAACAGACATCCACACCATAAACCTAACTTAAATATTTTTTCAATTAGAAATACAACAAAATGAAAACCAACTACGTACACTGGAATCTCTTTATATTAGATTTACAAACCCCAATTTAAACTCCAACACAAGCTCATTTCCACTTTTACTACAACAATAATCACCCACGAATTACGCACGCCAAATCCAATCTCCCCCAATACAACCCATATCATCATCATCATCATCACTAACTATTCAGGATATTTTTTTTATTTAGTTCTTATGGGCACAAGACTAAATGTGTATAAACTATAAAAGCAGCTTTTTTGTATATATTAATGAAAAGTAAATTATATTTAATATAAAAGTTGCTTTGTTTTATATACTAAAGCAACTGGAAGTAAAGTTAAGTTTTATGAATTTTTAATGTAGATCACAAACTATACCAGAAACATGCATCTAGATCACATACTATACCGGCACTTTTATAGATAGACCCACAACCCACAGAGAGACAGAGATAGAAAAACCAATGTGCTTCTATATAATTTAGATTCAGCCTTTCCTGTACTTAGTTTCATTCAATTAATATATGAAGATTAGGTATATGTGTTAAAAAGGTATTTTTCATTATATCTGTGGAAAAGGTGTAAAAACAATTTTTCCTTTCTTGTATTTGAATGTGGAAGTGCTGATATTTGCATAATAATAGCATACGAATATTAAAAGACACGAACAACATGCGTGCTTTCATCAAGATAGTGTGTCACACAGAAGAAACACACACACAGACACTCTTTTTCTCTCTCTCTTGTTCTTTCTTTGTTTCTCTCTCTTTCTTTCTCTTTATCTCTCTTTCTCCCCCTCTCTCTCTTTCTCTTTCTCCCGCTCTCTCTCTCTCTCTTCCCCTGCCCTCTCTCTCTTTCGCTTTTTCTCTCTTGCTCTCTTTCCATCTCTCTTTCTCTCTGTTCTGGCAGCACTAATTCAATCCAATTTGTTAACTGAGAGTTTGGCAGTTGGAAATACAGTTTTGAGGCGGACGTAGAAAAAAAAACCCGAATTCGAGTCATCCACAAGGAACAATTTTCCTCTCCATTTAGTGATCCGGACGAGCGGGAGGACAGTTTGTCGTCATTGTCCTCCATCCTCACGCAGGAAGAGGGGGACCTTAATGATGGAAGAGCGACGAGAATGAGGGGGAGAAATGGGAAGGGATATATAAAAAGAAAGAGAAGGGTGATTAGATAGAATTGGGCACGGTGTCTAATTCTTAGATCCTCAAACAGATGACTTTTTGACGATAGAAGCCAACAGACCTAAACTAACTAATTTCTTAACATCTTCAACTTAAGCATCTATTTTTATGTAATTTCTACCACTACCTCTAGTCTTTATATGTACTATGAAGGGTCTGAATATGTAACAAGTGGATATATAACGTAACAGGCTGTCACTCGTTTGAAACCTCCATTGCATTTGTTGATTCCGCCACGAAACTTGTCTTAGAAACCCGAAATTTGTGAGCAATACGACAGTCGACTGCGATCAGCTACTTTCTCCAACAATAGAATTGATAAATTATCACAAGGATGCCTTCAAATAATAAATCGAATTTTTTTCCATGCTAAATTAACTTCAATTTAGGGGCGCTGTTAACTCCCCGCTATTTTATGCAATTTTGGGGCTCATTTAGCTCCAATGGCTTAGATGTGGGTCTCTTTTGTAGCCATTCGCGCCGAAAATGTCGCCACAATGTTTCGCGGCGCCCAAGTGTGTATCGCCTCCTGAGTTTGGTGACGCATCCACAGTTTATAGCGCCCCAGATCGCATCTATTTTAAAAGATATACAAAAAAACGAAGGCATCAGATCTTGTCTATATTATTATTGTACTTTTTTCATTACTATGTAAGAAGATTATAGACGCACGAAGAACACGAGAAAAAGAGAGAGGGAGAGACAGTATTCTGCTTTATTGAGTACTCGAGTGTGAAGTGGTTAATTCATATAAATACTGATCGAAGAGAAGGAAGGGGCTTGTAAGAGAAAAAGGGTGGGGGGAGGCCACTTTTTTATGTGCTGTTATCGAGGGTGGTAAATGCATTAGAAGAACGAGCGCCATCAACAAAGGGTCAAATGGAATTAGAACCTCTTTTATAGGCGTAATACATTACAATAATTGTCACAATATTTTCGGCTCCTCAGCAATGATCGTAAATTGAACTTCGTGCAACCAGAAGATGCCAAGATTTATTGGCATGACCCACATGCAAACAACAACGGTCTTAATATACAGGTATATACACTCGTATACTTCATGCTTGGCTCCTTCGCCCTAACGTTTTGCCTCGGTTCGTGGAGAAGGAAGTAACAGGTACTTCATCACTCCCTCGATGTCATTAATTTTACTTCTGTTATGAAAATAACATAAGTTAATAAACATTGGATTTCCCATTCCTGGTTTGTGTTGTTTTTTTCCTATATTTGTCTTTGGGTTGCCTTTAAGATGGTACTTAACGCCTTCTTTCCCACAAAACAGGGTCTATTCCTGTAACAGGTATTTAAGGCATCTAGGAACAAATTTGTGCCAAGACCCTGGCACTAAAAAATAGAATTTGTCCCTCTGTCTCCCTTATTATTTCGGCTAATGGACATCAGAGGCACAACCCAGCAGGAAAAGAGAAAGCTACTATGTGCGAGGTCGATGATAAGCAGCCATTGCCTTTCTAAGAGCCAATTCAAGGGAATTGATGTAAACCAACGATATTTCAATGGAAAATGGGGTGAGAGGGAAGAGAAAAGAGGAGACAGGATAATGGATGATAAAGAATACCAGATCCAAAACTGTGACTGGAAGAGTGCATCCAAATCAGGCAAAAAACCTGATGGGAAAATGAAATAGAAATTATATAATCCAACGGAGTCAGGAAAAGTTGAGTGGTATAAAAGGAAAAAAACACTACCAAAATGTACCCTCTATTCAACTTTAAGTAGTGGCAGTTCAGGGTTGGGGGTTCAGGTCGTACTTATGAGCTCTTGTATTTTTTGTAGGAATTTATTCATGAGTATTATCGTTATTCCGTTCTATTATCCCTTCCTCCTTATCCCCCTTTCTCTTCCCTATATCCTCTTCTTAATCGGTGAAAAAGCCATCGTTGGTTTCACCGAATTACACTTTTTTTTCTCGAAAAAAGTGAATAACGTTTGTGTGAGAAGCCGGCGTCCCTTCCCCCCTCTTGCCCTATGTTAAATGATAATAATAATAATGGCAATAATGCATTTGTTAAACACCCCTAAGTGCCATGAGCTCCCGCATATCCTCAAGAACTCCGGAGAAGGAATCAGGTTTGTGTATTACTGTGTGTGTGTAAGTGTGTGAGAATAAACTTGGATGGATAAATGCATGTACCTCACAGATCTCGGTGAAAATGTGGCAGCATATGAAAGAAAGTGGAATTGTAATTTTGAATAGTGGTACTTGATCAGATTATCCAAATTGCACGACCAAATCACACGCTGTTTTTAATCAACCACCAGTCTATGTATGTATGTATGTTTGTATGTAGGTCCAGTTCGGTGTAGAAGTTTGAATATCTGACACTAGTGTAGGGATTTTAATTATTTACTCCCTTAGTATTTTAATAGTTTCAGGGATATTTTACATATTTCTTTTCCATTCCAAAAGTAATACAAAGATCTCAACGGAAGGGATCCGGACACAACAAAAGTTTTCATACACAGAGAAAATTATAATTTTCAGTTTGCCTTTTATTACAATTACCACTGTTAGACTTTTAAAATTGCTTTCTTTTAACTTTTATTATCTTCACAAGAAACTTGGCTCTATTTCTCCTTACAGTGAGGTTGCAATTGCTCCAATTAGTCATGTCACAATCTTCAAATGTTTCGGACAAATGTAAGTTAGCAACGATATAATTATTTATGTTTTGTAAATCCTCGGATATCCTTGCCTGGCCGCTGCTAGGCCAATGCTATTTGATAATATTTTTCCTCACATTTGAAGTTGAAAAATAATTATAGAGGTAAAATAAAATAATGGCAATTGGCAATGCGAGTATTTTTTGTGATATCCTTTTATTAAAACTCACCTAAATATATAAAGCTGGAAAAGATCACTTCGGAAATTTGGCATTCCCTGTTTTGAAACAAATGCCGTGTCAAAATGTTTCTTTCTTTCTTTCTTTCTCTTTCTTTCCCTCTCTCTCCTTTCTTTCTCTCTTTCTTTCCTTCTCTCTTTCTCTTTCTCTCTCTCTCTTTTCTGTCTCTCTCTATCTATCTTTCTTTCTCTCTCTCTCCTTTCTGTCTCTCTCTATCTATCTTTCTTTCTCTTTCTCTTTCTCTTTCTCTTTCTCTTTCTCTTTCTCTTTCTCTTTCTCTTTCTCTTTCTCTTTCTCTTTCTCTCTCTCTCTCTCTTTCTCTTTCTCTTTTTCTCTCTCTTTTCCCTCTCCAACAAAGACCTTTATCGCCCCCAGCAGTAAATGGAACAATCGAATGCCTATTAATGCGTGAACTGGGAATTGGGACTGGGTGATTGAGAGCTAATAACAAAATAGAAGTGGGAAATGGGGAATAGGGTTATCGGTTTACTCGCTCAAATTGGGATCAATTGCCAATTTAACACCTGTCCAATTAAAGGCAGAGGACAGGATCTAGCTATTTTACTTGCATTATGCATGTCTCAATTAGGTCATTGTTACACAGAGTAAATGATTACATTACCCAACTCCCGCCCGATATGTGGTGAGAAACTGTGTGCGCTCCATTACATGTACGCGCAACGATGTACATGACCACATCTACTTGACATCACATTACTTAATAAAATTAAGTCAGAAAAGGATTCAATTAACTTAATAGTATTTAGAAATCATTTTTATACAAATTTAGAAAATGCTTAGAAGTTTTGCAATTAGTGTAGCCTCCATTGGGACCAATCTTACCAAATAGTCTTAAATAAAAGGAAAGGTTTCGGAATTAGCTATTTAGTGGGTTGATTCCTTTATTTTAGATTTTAGACTCAAATAGACGGAGGATAATTCATACAATTTTTTTTCCTTTTCTTCGATGAAGATGGGAGAACTTTCTCGTATTGTAGTGATTAAGGAGGTGATTAGGCAACCACGGAACAGAGAGAAGAGGCGAGGGGTAGAAGAAGAGAGAATCGATTGAATGAAAAGCAGAGAAATGGACCGAGAATGACGCGGTTATTGGGGCCCAATCTTATCAATTTACTACTTTCAATGCACCTAAAGGCACCATCACATATGATTCACAATGCACCTGGACTAACCATCACAGAAGACTCACAAATGAGTACAGATAAATGATCACAAGGGCTCACTAGTAGAAAAAATTAAGTACATTTGCTTATCTTTCGTCGCCCTAACCTGACATTGATTTTTTCCGTACTAACCTAATTGAAATCGAAACATAAAAACGCACCTGTGCGTATATATTTTACACACGCTGAAAGGTTTTGAAGACATTTTTAAATGTCTCGTTGTATATTCGTGCATAAACTGATCAACTAGGGGGGGGGGATATAAAGGGCCCTAGATTTTCAGCTTGAGGCTTCCATTCACAAATTTCCAAGAATTCTATAGTGATATCACCTCCTTTAATAATAGACCGACGGCTAAGACGACAAAAAAAAAGAATACAGGTCGTGAGGAAGTTTGGTCTATGACTCTATCGATTTTCGCTTGATTGACATCATCGCTGATTTTGTTATATCATTATAACGAGAGTTGATGTGCTGATTGACACTGCTCGGATATTTTTTATAATAATTCTGCTTAATATTTAATAAAATTCATTGATGTTAATTTGATTGGCACAGTTTTAACTTAGGTTTTTCGTTTCGCAAAGTATGGCCACCAATATTTTCAGGGGAGATAATGAATCGATAGCGATAATTTTTTTTTAAATCAGACCCCTGCAAAGTGAGCTACAGGTCTGTATACAAGGATACAAACCTTTAAAAATACTACCACACCGGGAATTATTAAGATAACGTCTGATAACGATTTATGAAAAATCAGAGGGATCGCTGCACTCATATACTTAAAACACTCATGGATATTCATACACAGTCCACCTGGGCATGTACTTTCATAGACGAATCCAAGTGTACCTGCACATTTATCGATGTCAAGATGCATTAATCAAATATGAATGTAATTGGCAATATCGCAAAGAAGACGATCGATAATGTGGGAAGACTTTTTGCTATTTAGTGGCCAGACAGCGCCTTGTTTGCAGACGTTATTTGAACGAATCTTGGAGAAGTCGCGGCATCGGCGGCGTTGGTCATAGAACTCTCGCAACCAGGTTGTATTCAGAGATGCGTCGAAGAGTGTTCAAGGGGGACCATTATTATCAGAGCAGGATCTTGCCGAGAGCTTTCGTTCGAAGTAGCCCACCACCCCACACCTCACAACGGCGCTAGAGTGATATTTTTTCCTGTCTGCTATCAGTCTCTATTTCACTGTTTTTATTTTATTCTCTGTTTTTGCTATTTTTCTTTTTTTGCCTTCAGTTTGGTATTTTCTCTATGTTTCCAGTTGCTCTATTTTTATGGAGGGCTTATATTTCGTTATTTTTTTTAGTGTTTTCTGGGTTTGGGCTGGGTTTGTATTTCTTTAGGGAAATAAATACAAATGCGTGCTTATGTAGGTTTAGATTATTTTCATAGGATCAAAAATTACATTTAAGAGTGAAAAAAGATCTATAGCGCTCTTATGGCTACCGCTGACATTGTGGGGGGGTTTTACCTTTTAGGTCTGCGAATAGCGCGAGAATTACCTGATTATGAACGGTATCGAGTCCACGATCTGTAGGTACGGAAGCTGAGTTTACCCACTAAACCACTAGCAATTTTTACATACAAGACCAACACGTGTACTTTGGTACAGGTGAACCTGTATGTCATATATACGTGTTGAATATAAAATAAAAACAAAGGCAATATAAATAAGTTAATATCAACTGTAGAGTTAATAAAGAATGAGTTTAGCGCAGCTTTATCCGAGCTCGTCAATTGCGCTACGCGGATGCAGCTTCCATATACCCGCCAGATAAAGAGACCGAGGGAGACTGGTTCGCGCCTCTCGTTTTGGGTAAACAATTATCAGCCTTGTGACGAAAGGAATAGGGATGTTATTATGAAGATTAACTCATAGTGTGATATGACTGTAATCAACAGTCATTATAGAGATAAGGTAGCATCTGGGAAAGAATTGACCGAATCGACCAGATTTAGGGGATTCGCCAAGATCCATGATATGCACATACGCACAGTATGTATATATATATATATATATATATATATATATATATATATATATATATATATATATATATATATATATATATATATATATATATATATATATATATATATATATATGCGGTTAAAAAGTTATTTTGGGCAAACACAGTCTTGCTCAAAGCCCTCGGAAGGAGCTTTTCTCACATACACGAGAAGGTAAAATTTAAAATAGGCGTTCTCTCAGATAGCCCCAAAACTATCTTTAGATTGGCGTTTTTAAGTGTCACCCTTGCTTTTAGAAGAGAAGGGAAAATTTGTTTGATTATCCATCTTCACCATACCTTAGAAATTAAGAAAAATTATTGCAGTAACGCAATTAATTATGCGATTAAAAGGCTATTTTTGGCAAACACAGTCTTCCTCAGAGCTCCTTCCGGGGGCTTTGAGGAAGCCTGTGTTTTCCAAAAATAGCCTTTTAACTGCGTAATTAATTGCGTTACTGCAATAATTTTTTTAATATATATATATATATATATATATATATATATATATATATATATATATATATATATATATATATATATATATATATGAGAAACTCACAAAGTAGCGCGTTAGTCGAGCAATAAATGCAACAAAATAACAGGAAAATGAAAGAGAAAGAGAGAGAAATAGCATTAGTATGTCTATAACTATATTTTTTTAATATTTATGAAATAAAAATATGCCGCCCCTCGGTGTTCAATTTAGCGCGGATTTTCTCATTCCTATCTGGGAGGCCTATTATCACAATTTGCTGAGCCTACAAAATAAAATTTCTGCCGACGTTTCATGATAGACTCGAGCCTAATATAAAACTTGTTATTTCTCTATTAATCTTTAATCACATTTGCATGAAAGATCATAATGTAATTTTTTACTCCCTTCTGCCTCACGTGAGTGTATTTCTTTATATTTAACTGTGTATGTGTGTACTAGTAAGTGTAATTGTGTGTATGAGTTTAGTAACAAAAGAGCAGTTTGTTTTATTGGAACAAAATACCTTTGAGTTATTGGGTGAATCCTAGACAATGACCCCGGCCTATGTTAAGGGTCATTATCTAGGATTGACCTTTTTGGGATGTCAGTATCTAGAATAGTTTTTTTTGGGGGGGTGTCATTACTTAGGATTGATATTTTAAATAAATAATAATAATAATTAACAATAAGATTAAGATAAAAAAGATAAAGTAAAAATACAAATTAGGATTGAATTTGGTTACGATGATTTTGTTTAGGTTAGGTTAGGTTAGATTGATTTAACCTAGCCTAACCTAACCTGGCCTATCCTATGTGGCATGATCGATTCGGTTTAAGTTGATTTCAAAATTTCTGCCATTATATTTCTCCATTTTACCCCGTGGATTATTATTTTACTTGTTTTTACTTTTATTCTCTTTGTTTAATTTGTGTATTTTTAAAAAAATTTAATAGAAGTTATTTTACCGATTGTTTTTTAAATATACCAACAAATTTCTTGGTGTTCATCAACTATGATTGATATTTTGTGGAAGTCATCTTCTAGGATTGAAATTATTGGGGCTCATTAATTAGGAATGGTGTTATCGGGGATCTTTGTCTAGGATTGATCCGAGTTATCTTTATAAACTATGGTTTCCTCCTTGTTAATTACCCGAGTTGAAACATCTATCTAACCCATCTTGATTGAAATACTTAAAATAATTTCCCATTTGTACTACTTTTCTGCCAATTTCTGAAACACTAATTGAATATATGTAATAACCAAATGATTGGGTCTATAGTTTATAATTAAGAATGGAACTACAGGGTGTGGCAGAACCGATTGAGCAGTTTTAAGGAATTATAAAAAAGTAAGGGGGTATATAGAGACGGTACGCCATATTTGGGAGGTACATTCCCGAGGGGAGACCCGGAGGGCTTTGCCCAGGGAAGCGAGCCATTCCTCGGAAACCGGCAACGGGACACCTCCCTCCCCCCTCAAAACTGCTCAATCGGTTCTGCCGCACCCTCTACATATAAAGGAATCAGTATTATGTTAATAATAGAGTTTTTATCTTTTGTTTACAGACGATTCTGAACTCGATGCACAAATATCAGCCAAGGTTTCATCTGGTCCGAGCTAACGACATCCTCAAACTTCCCTATTCCACTTTTCGGACTTATGTCTTCAAAGAGACAGAGTTCATTGCAGTCACGGCCTACCAGAATGAAAAAGTGAGTTAACGCAGTGTTCGGACTAGAATTAACACGGGGCTTAGTTTAAGTTAACATTAGTTTGCTCAGAGTTAACTTATTTTAATCTCTGTTAAGTTAGTTATTTTAGGTTTCGTTTAATTAGGTTAGGTTTGAGTTGTTTCAGAAATAAGGCCTCGTGCTAGGTTAAGTCTTGTTATTTTCAATCATAAATTAAATTAACTTTTATTCTTTTCTGTTTTAGCGGGGTTAAATTTTAAGTTTAGACAAAAAGTTTACTGGTTTGTTTTCTTTGGTTGATAAGGTTTGATTAAGCCTTTTTAAGTTTGATTCGGTTTAGTAAAATAGATTTGATTTGGCTCGGTTTATTACGATTTCATAACTGTCCCTCCACAAGATAAATATCGGGTGTGGGACTGATTAGCTCCGAGCAATTTTCCTGGATTGACGCTGCTTCCCTTAGGTTAGAAAGAGGGGAAAATGGATCTGTTGAAGAGACGGGGTCATTGGGGGGGGGGGGCGAGGATGCCGTATTTGCGATTCTCTTTGATATCGTTTTGATAGTGATATCTCGGCGGCAGCTGTTTGAAAACTTGCACCCGCTCAATCATTCCCCAATTCATCGACAAGAATCTGCCATGGGGAGAGTTGTTCGCCCTGAACGGCCGCACCCTAATGGACAAACAGACCACTTTATTCCCACTCTTTTTTTCCTTTATCGAGAACCCGAAGGTGGCTAGGACCCTAAGGGTTCATGAACATTAAACAGAAAAACAAACAAAAATCCGAAGGAAATTTAGACGAGAAGCGGTGAGCTAAATTTCTTAAGTTCTCTTGGGGACTCATCAGCTTTATCTCCTTATTGCTCTATGGAAGAAGTAGAAAATGAGGTTGTTTGTCTATCAATGAGAGTTGGTCTATCTTCCTGTGACATTGTACGAATTTCTAGCTAGCTCGCTGTGTCTAATATATATTCAGTTTTGGTAATGGAGGGAGGGGGGGGGGGTATAATGTTTATTGTTGTTAGTTTATGTGTTTGTACGGCCGTTGGCTGTGATCGAAATTATTAATGTGGGATGAATTCCTGCACATACAACTACACCGAGACAAATAAAAATCGCCGGGCATAAAAGCAGACAAAAAGGTGTCTAGCCAATTAGGGAATTGACCCAAATGGCTGTTTCCAAAATTTGAGGGTAAATAAACGGCGAAAATCTGGTTGTGTGGCAAGAATAAAAAACCCACCGCTGTACAAGTGGCTGTACGCGTTCCGTTAAATACACACGTAACACTTTAAATAGAAGTTGGCACACGGTAATGCACAAGAGAAGTCAAATTTGTGCTTTTGAGTACATGTACGCTTTGTTTAATGATCTTTGCAATTAGGGTTGTATCTGTTTGTAATAGCAATTGTGTTTTTGCTATTCTTTATTGACTTTACGTAGGTGAGTCAAAAAGTTCTCAGACAAATGCCAGATTATTGAAATGTTCGATTTTGTACAAGTAAATACAGGGTCAAACACGACTTTCATGTTTTCTGAACAATTCCTACAAAATTCGTCATTCAATTTGTCGAGACTCTTTGTATTAGATGTGCTTCAAAAAGGTTACTTTTTTGAACCCATAAAATGGCAAATTTTGAGATAAGAGCGAACATTAAATTCCTGACTAAACTTGATTGGAAGCCTGTTAAGATTATTGACGCTCTACAACAGGTTTATGGTGACTCTTCGCCATGTAGAGCGGTAGTTTACGACTGGATTAAGCGCTTCAAGGGGGGCCGAGAAGAAGTTGAAGATGATCCACGTGAAGGGAGACCCTCCACCTCCATTAACCCAGAAAATGTCGAGCTTGTGAGGAATCTAGTGGATAAAGATCGCCGTATTACTATTGATGAAGTTGCCAATGCATGTGAAATCTCTCATGGCTCAGCATTTGGAATTCTAACTGAAAATCTTGGCCTGAGCAAGCTTTCAGCACGTTGGGTCCCAAAAGCGTTGCGAGAAGACCAGCTGAATCATAGGGCCAACCTTTCTTTGGCTATTTTGACCAAGATTGAAGCAAACGAGGATAGTTTTTTTGAGCGCCTCGTAACGGGAGATGAAACTTGGGTGTATCAGTTTGATCCTGAAAGTAAAAATCAATCAAAAGAGTGGCACCCAAGGGGGGCAGCAGGGCCTATCAAGTTCAAGACAGAGAGGTCCGTTAAGAAGATAATGGCTACAGTTTTTTGGGATTCGGAGGGAATTATTTTAATAGACTTCTTAGAAGGACAAAAAACTGTTACATCCAGCTATTACGAAGGAGTTTTAAGGAAGCTGAAAACTTCAATAGCCAAAAAACGACGAGGAAAGCTCCACAAGCAAATCTTGTTCCACCATGACAATGCCCCTGCACATTCGTCCAAAGCTGTGAGATCTCAGCTACGGGAATTTCGATGGAAAACTCTTGCTCATCTCCCTTATAGCCCTGATTTAGCACCCTCTGACTTTTTTCTGTTTCTAAATTTAAAGGGACACCTAAAAGGAACCCGGTTTCAATCATTAGATGAAGCAAAAAAGCAGGTCATTACTTGGTGCCAGAGACAACCCCGTGAATTCTACAAAGATGGTCTTTACCGTTGGATTCATAGATTAAGAAAGTGTATAGATGTTAATGGAGCTTATGTAGAAAAATGATTACAGTATTATTACAAATAAAAATTTTATGCCATTTATCTGAGAACTTTTTGACTCCCCCTCGTATATATTATTCCGTTTAGCCAGCCCTACTTTCCCCACTTAATCTATCACTCATTGGATTATAACCGCTGCATTTTTTTACTATTTATTTATTAACTTAAAGAGGAGATAGTTGATGCAAGTAGCCTGCAAGTAGCCAACAAGTAGCCTGCCTTCCAAACAAACTAGTAAGAGAAAAAATAAGAAATTCAGGTATGATGAAGATTAAGAACACAAGTCTCATCGGATCAAGAAAAGACAATCCATCTGAGCCGAAAAAAAGTTGTACTATCTTTACTCGCTCTGTTTCCGTAGGAATTATCTTTACTGGTGCGTACTGGGAGTAATTTTTTCTGCTTGATCCATTTTGCTTTTCAAATAAACCCATAGTAGTCCAGTCAAAATCATAACACGCCTTCAGTGATTCTCACCGTGGTAAAAAAGGCGCCCCCTCCCCTTTATATCTTACTCTCCACATAAACTGACGAAGATATAAATGAAAAAAAGGTCCCTTTGCACATTCTTGATAGGCGTTTTAAGCTGACACAATAACTTTCAATTTTATCTGTACACAAACCTGTTTATCTTGTTAACAAAGGCCCTGGAATGGTCACTGTATGATGGCCAAACCCTAGATCGCTTCGAATGCCTTCCACTGGCTACTCTGTGAGCAACTGACTCTCCTCTAACCACTCTCTTCTCTCCGTGCAACCTACACATGATACTGTACTTGTATACACAGGACCAGACACCCATATAGGCCGTTGTGAGGCTTTTTCTTCGAGACAACGTTGCCTCAATGTCACCGATCTTATGAAACTAGATTGAAACTACCTGGACTTTTTTCGTTCTAGATCTCTCCATTTTACCCTCTGTTCGCCAATTTTTACAAGCTCCTCCCCGAGTTTTTCTGTAGCAGGTTAGTCGCTGATCAGCTTTCATTCATTCACCCCTGGATGGTGCCGGGAGAGGAGGGGGGGGGGAGGGAATCCCATCTGTCCGACTGTGGAGGAAGGGTATCTAACATTCCCCCTCCCCCTTTCACTTTTCTGCATCCATCGTTCTTTTATATTATTATCTCCCTCATGGGGGTGTCAGGACTCTTTAATTTGAATAAATCAACCCAAAACCCATCGAGCAAACTCTGGTGCAAATTCCTCAGAAGAAATTGTAAATATTTCTCTCACTCTCGAGAAATTGTGCCTATTAAAAGCCTATTAATAATTTCTGTAACACTAATTTGTCGGCGCCAACAATTATATATTTGTTCTCTCCATTTTAAAAAAGAAATCTTTTTGTTTGGTTCATAAAAATTATGCCATCGGCACACTTCGCTTCTCTGGAGGCTTCTCTAGGGCTTCTCTGGAGTCTCTGGGGTTTCTCGTGAAGATTCTCTTGGGCTTATCTGGGTGCTTATCTGGGGCTTTTCTTGGGGTTTATCTGGGACCTCTCTTAGAGCTTTTCTGGAACGTCTCTCGGGGTTTCATTTAGGCTTCTCTGGGGCTTCTCCTGAGGCTCCTCTGGAACGTCTCTTGGGCTTCTCTTGGGGCTTATCTGGGGCTTCTCTTGGGGCTTATCTGGGACTTCTCTTGGGCCTTCTCTGAAGCTTTTTCTGGGGCTTATCTGGGGCTTCTCTTGGGGCTTACCTGGGACCTCTCTTAGACCTTCTCTTGGGGTTTATCTGGGACCTCTCTTAGGCCTTATCTGGGGCTTCTCTTGGGGCTTATCTGGGACCTCTCTTAGGCCTTCTCTTGGGGTTTATCTGGGGTTTATCTGGGGTTTATCTTGGGGTTTATGCCTTATCTGGGGCTTCTCTTGGGGCTTATCTGGGGCTTCTCTTGGGCCTTCTCTGGGGATTTTCTTGGGCTTTCTCTGGAACTTCTCTGGGACTCCTCTTGGGGCTTATCTGGGGTTTCTCTTAGGCTTATCTGGGACTTCTCTTGGGCCTTCTCTGGAGCTTTTTCTGGGGCTTATCTGGGGCTTCTCTTGGGGCTTACCTGGGACCTCTCTTAGGCCTTCTCTTGGGGTTTATCTGGGACCTCTCTTAGGCCTTATCTGGGGCTTCTCTTGAGGCTTATCTGGGGCTTCTCTGGGGTTTCTCTGGGGCTTTCTCTGGAATTTCTCTTGGGCTTTCTCTGGGACTTCTCTTGGGGCTTATCTTGGGATTCTCTTGGGCCTTCTCTTGGGCCTTCTCTGGGACTTCTCTTGGGCCTTTTCTGGGGCTTCTCTGGGGCTTCTCTTTGGGCTTCATTTAATTTATAGCTGTTAAAGGATCTTCGACTAAAACAAATTAGTAAATTAAAAATATATTTTGAACGTAATGCAGAGTACAAACAATGCCGAGATCGTAGACTTGCACGTATCGTTAAAAATGACTAAGTTCAGATATGGGACCATTGCCGTGGGAGGCCGTGCGCCCGAAAGGCTTGGTCTTGCGAACCTAATACGCAATGATGTCAATGGGCGGGACTGTCGCAGACCCTGTCCAGCCATGCCGGTTAATCCGCGTCAATGGGGGAACCAAGTGATTGTGTGGAATATGAGTGGTATATAGGAGGTGAGGAAGAGGGGAGTAGTAGTCAATGTACTTAAATCAGGGAAATTGCTAATGCTTGCTCGATATGAGACAAACATGAAAGGGAGTGAAGAGCTTTTGAGGGATAAAGTAAATGAAGTGCGGTGAATGGTTAGGAATAAATGTGTGGCGGTGAATAAAGCTGAGATTTACATGGGTGAAAATACGCGTTGTTGTACCTCATGACTCAAGTAATGATAGGAGTAGATGGTTAGACAGAAAGGTTGGAATTGCGAGAAGGTATTGGTTGATGGTTGTATGAGAACTTTTGGTACTCGTGGAGAGAATGAAAAGCGAGAGAGGATGTTAGGGTTTTGTGCTGAAAGAAATTTGTGCGTGATAAACACACAAGGCTTGTGCAAAAGATAGGAGCAAGAATTAAGATTATGGTTGATCCTTGCCTAGTGAGGAAGACTATGTGACTGTGTCGTTGATGTAACTGTTGTAATGTGTATGAGTATGAGACTAAATGATCACATAAATGTGCTGTGTAAAGTTGAATTGGTTGTTGTATGCTTTAGAAGACATGAAGAAGGTGTACAGGGAATCAAAAGTGAAAGGTTATTGAATCAGAAAGAAATGGGGAGTATGCGAGAATGCTTGAAAGAAGAAGGGAGGAAATAAGTGTGAGAATGGTGATAGAGTAAACGTGGGACCAATTTAAAGACGTGGCAGTATGGAGTGCAACAGCTCTGTGTGTGTAGGTGGGGATGCCAAAACCATAAAGAGGAAGTAAGGTGCAGTGCAGAATAGTGCAATGAAGATAAGAAACTTGTAGTGGAAAGTAAAAAGGAGGCAAACTTGCAAATGTTTATAAGTGCAGATGATAATGAAAGGGCGAAGCAGTTGAATACTTGCAACGAGGCGAAAAAGGAGTGAAAGCAGTGCAAATAAACAATTTGAGGTGGATGTTTGGTCTGTTCAAAGGTGGATAAGAGATGTTTATGGTGTGAACAAGAGAGAACCACAGGTGTGACTGAAAATGTTCTTAGTTGGTATAAGCATGTAAGAAGAATGGACATAAATTGTGAAACGAAAATACAAAGGTGAGTATAAAAGGTGAGAGAAAGGTTGGAAAACAGTGTAAAAACTGGATTGTTTGTGTGAGTGTGTTTGAGAGAGGAAGAAGTGGGTAATATTGTGTAAAGGTACTTGGAGGGGTTATGTGAGGGTGTGAGGGGTGTACTAGGGGACCTTCTTCTCAAGGATGAGCCCCGATTGGACGATATCCTACACCTCGTATTACCCCTATCACATTGAAAATCCAATTTGGCGTGGGGATAGCTTGGTAGGACCCAATAGTCGGGGAGGGAGGTAGTTGTAGTGGCTTTGATGCGCGTTGATTCCACTTTATTGGAACGCGGTAGAAGATTCACGAATACTATTTTAGTTGTTTGATCGACCGATAATTTTAGGAGATATATTCGACATTGTTATGAACTAATCACTAAATTCCTATATTTCAAATAAAGTATTTTAAGTTTCCAGGAAAAACAAGTATAGAAAGTTAACGCCGAAAATAAGTCTGGTAAAGATAAGCTAGCTACAAGTAGTGTGGAGCTGGTCATCTTTATAATGTCGTCTGCCAAAATTGTCCATCCGATCTTCTACCTCTAAATACCTCGGGGATTCTTAAATTGACCCTAAGTAGAAGGATTAACATTCGTACTTTTAAGTCCTTGTTCTCTTTGTAGGAACTTGTTACAGGAAACTATTATATCGACTCTCTTGGTCTATTTCCTAGCAATTATGGTTCATAATTTTGATACTACAATAATTTCCATCTTTATTTCTTCCTTATTTATTCATTTATCTTACTCCCTCTTTTGTTCGTAATTTGCATCTCTTCATCATATCTTAATTGAGCGAATTTTTTCCCTCTTCGATTGCAATGTTGTCCTGGTTTTTGATAATTAACCCCCACCCTCAAGTTCTTAAACTTGAAATTCACATTTTACTAAAGAAAAAGGGATAAACAAATCTTTTTTTCAAAGGGGGAACTTTATTTTTGAAAAACAACAACTGACAAAGATCATTGACATTTTCATTTGCCCCCCCAACAAAAACATTTCTCCCCACTTGCACCTTGGTATAAGCGACCCAAAGTTCATTTTGTATCACGAAACTGGGCGGGACACAAAATATGAAACGCCGAATAACGAAATACCAAAAATACAAAATATAATTTGTTGCGATAAAAAAACTAATTATTAAGGTAACTTCTCCCTCTTCCTCACTTTGCCTCCATTCTTGCAACCTTTCCTCGCTGTATTGCACTTTCTCCATTAATTAAAGAACGCGTTTACTTCCTAAATGACCAATAAACAAGAAAAAATAGTAACTGGCATCTCAAAAGCAAACTGTCACGAGAAGTTATCTCCTCTTGCGCAGTTTTTCACGGGTATGTATGTGCATATGTACGCGTACACGTGTATGTTTTAAGAGATAAGGGTGAAAGCAAAACATCTTGTTTTGTAACACGCCTTTTGAAAGTACCTGGGCAGATTTAAATGACCTTATATATTTGGAATATTGGTAGATATATAATTTCACGTGGCGATACGTGGAAAAAAATTCGGGCCTATTTCAAAATTGGGAGATGGGGAGTGCTTTGGGCGCATATTTCCCCTCCGATGCTATGAGTAAATTGAGTTTTTTACTCTTTCGTACATGAGTGTAGAGATTATTTTTATATTAATCCCAAAATATATGTTTCTCCACCTTTCGAACAAGTAGAGTTAGACAATCGATTTCCTAAAGGACCGAATTCTTATACAACCGATTTAATAAAAGACCGATTTCTTATCCAAACGATTTCATAAGGACAATATTCTTAAACAACCGATTTAATAAAAGACCGAATTATTAGCCAAAAGATTTCATAAAGGACCGAATTCTTATACAACCGATTATATATAAGACGATATCTTAGACAACCGATTTCCCAAGGACAATATTCTTAAACGAACGATTTCATAAAGGACAGAATTTTAATATAACCGATTTTTATAAAGGACCAAATTCTTAGTCAACCGCTTACATAAAGGACCGAATTATTAAACAACGATTTTATAAAGAAAAGAATTCTTAAATAACCGGTTTCATAGAGGACATAATACCTAAATAATTAATTTCATAATAGAACGAATTCGTAGAGAGCCGATTTCCTAAATGACTGAATTGTTAAGCTTGTTTTGATTAATAAGGGTCTAGATGAGGAATAGGGGCGGAGATCCTTTTCCGAAGAAGCTATTCACATAAAACACTCTACAACGGGTAATCGCTTCGTTACCATACGGACGTTTATACAAGAGAGTTGCGCACCTTCTTTCACTTTAACGCGTTTTTCACACATTTCTCTTCCCCTAACTTCACCTCTATTTACAAATATGTTTTCACCACTTTCTGATCGACGTACTCCGGGGTTTTGCCTGTATTTTTATTAACTGTAAGTCCCCCATAGAAAGGATTTTTATTAAAGCGCAAATTGTTGGTAAAACCTTTACCAAAAAACACTATGTAATTAATTTCATATCACCCATAGATTGACAGAAAAGGACAGAGACTGAAAATTAATATTATAATAAATAATAAAACTGTGTCCAGAAATGAAGTAATTACTTAATTAATTAAAACTATTTTCTTTGAATATATTCTTTCTTTCGAACTTGAAATATTTCTAATAAATTAAAATTTTCTTAGTCTGTCCCTCATTGCATTATATAACTACTTACACTTTCAAATTAAAGAAAAATGGTAGCCAACAAAGTCTTGTAGAAGCAAACTGTGTGTATTTAATAGATAATTATAAGTCTATTTTCTTAAGAATGTAGTTGTCAGGAGAGGTATTGATAAAAGATGAATTAATATTGACGATTGATAACGCGAGGCAAATCACTCACTGCTAGCAATTTTTGATGTATCTAATTTCCCATGTCCGTTATCCTCTGTACGTATAGAACTTATGTCGCTAGTTTTCTAGAAAAGTTCTCAAACACAGAATTAAAAGTTCTAAGATCTTGACCACCTTCGCCTCAAAAGATAATTTGTCAAACTATTGGGGGACTCCTCGATGTGGTTGGCAGATCTTTCAAAGTTCATCCTTACTTTGACACTCTCTTTCTCTCGTGTGCCCTCCCGGACACAACGAATGCCGGAAGATCCACCTTAGTTGTGGAGGAGTGGAAAGTTCTGGAGAGTTGCGTGTCTTACGAGACAATTGGATACCTCATTCCTCGTTATTTGCATTTAGCTTCTTTTCCTTGGGTTGTTTCTTTCTCTTGTGTTTTGCCTTGAGTGTGTGAAAATGTCTTCCTTGCTTACATGTTTCCTTTCGCTTGGGTTCAGCTATTTAGGGGCGCAGAAGAAGTTCTGGGGGTCGATGGGAGGAGATGAACACCGATGTTGTTATCCTCGACTTATTTTTGTCTTGTTTAAATTAACTTTTTATGTTCTTACCTTTTTTCTGTTTCTTCCTTTTACCTGTCCTTTTTGGTTCTTTTATTCCTGTTATTTATTCCTTTTGTTTTCTTTACTTGGGCCTGTCATTTGTTTTTATTTTCCCTTTAATCTGTCCTTTTTCTTTTTTCATATTAACTAACCTTTTTGTTGTTTTCTTTCTTTTTCTGTTGTTTTATTGCTTTTAATTGTTTTTTGGTTGTTTTTTCTTTTTTGTATTTCCTTTCCTTGACCTTTCCTTTTGTTTGCTGTACGTCGTTATACCCGTCCTTTTTGTTTTGTTTTCCTTACATCTGTTCTTATATATTTTTTCCTCCATTTATGTCTTTTTTTGTTTTCTTTCTTATTTGCCATTTTATTTTACTTTATTTTATCTGTCCATTTAATTTGTTTTCAACATTTTATCTGTATTTTTTATTTCCCTTGTTATATGTCATTTGTTACCTTCCTTATATTTCAACTTTTTGTCTCTTTTCTTTCTGTTACCTTTCCTTGTTGTTTCTTTCCTTCTCTTTATCTCTCATTTTTTGTTTGCTTCATTTTATCTGTTTTTTTTTTGTAGGGGTTTCCTGTGATATGTCTTTTGTTTTCTTCCTGTTATCTATCTTTTTGTTGGTTTATTTTACTTTAATCTACCCTTTTTTGTTGTTTTCTTATTATATTTGCATTTCTATCTTTTCTTGCTTTTTTTCTTCTTTTCCCGCCGTCTTTTTGTTTTGTTTTCCCATACATCGATCTTTTGTTCTTCTAAAGCTGCCCCTTTTCTTTTGTTTCCTCTTCATATCTGGCCTTTTATTTTTTTTCATTTTATCTGGCATTTTGGTTTTTCTTCTTCATTCTAAGTGCAAGTCATTTTTATTTTATTTCCCTTGTTACCTGTCCTTGTTTTTCAGTTTTTTGTTTTTTCATTACAGTTGTCCTTTTTTGTTTTCTTACCTGTATCTGTGATTTTGATTTTGCTTTGCAGTGCATGGACACCATCGCCAATTTGACCTGTAAAACCTGATGGAAGCTTTTCTGTCCTTTTTTTTTCTTAATTGTATCTGTCATTTTGCTTTTGCTTTGCAGTGCATGGACACCATCGCCAATTTGACCTGTAAAACCTGATGGAAGCTTTTCTGTCCTTTTTTTTCTTAATTGTATCTGTCATTTTGATTTTGATTTGCAGTTCATGGACACCATCGCCAATTTGACCTGTAAAACCTGATGGAAGCTTTTCTGTCCTTTTTTTTCTTAATTGTATCTGTCATTTTGATTTTGCTTTGCAGTTCATGGACACCATCGCCAATTTGACCTGTAAAACCTGATGGAAGCTTTTCTGTCCTTTTTTTTTCTTAATTGTATCTGTCATTTTGATTTTGCTTTGCAGTGCATGGACACCATCGCCAATTTGACCTGGAAAACCTGATGGAAGCTTTTCTGTCCTTTTTTTTCTTAATTGTATCTGTCATTTTGATTTTGCTTTGCAGTTCATGGACACCATCGCCAATTTGACCTGTAAAACCTGATGGAAGCTTTTCTGTCCTTTTTTTTTCTTAATTGTATCTGTCATTTTGATTTTGCTTTGCAGTGCATGGACACCATCGCCAATTTGACCTGTAAAACCTGATGGAAGCTTTTCTGTCCTTTTTTTTTCTTAATTGTATCTGTCATTTTGATTTTGCTTTGCAGTGCATGGACACCATCGCCAATTTGACCTGTAAAACCTGATGGCAGCTTTTCTGTCCTTTTTTTTTCTTAATTGTATCTGTGATTTTGATTTTGCTTTGCAGTGCATGGACACCATCGCCAATTTGACCTGTAAAACCTGATGGAAGCTTTTCTGTCCTTTTTTTTTCTTAATTGTATCTGTCATTTTGATTTTGCTTTGCAGTGCATGGACACCATCGCCAATTTGACCTGGAAAACCTGATGGAAGCTTTTCTGTCCTTTTTTTTCTTAATTGTATCTGTCATTTTGATTTTGCTTTGCAGTGCATGGACACCATCGCCAATTTGACCTGGAAAACTTGTTGGGCGCTTTTGTGATAGTATGCCATAAAACAGAATAGGAGTAGGTGGTTAAAATTTTTAGCGGCATTGATGCCTATCGATCCCACCTTTTAAGGAAGTGGTTACAATTGAAGAAGAAGAAGATAAAGAAGAAGAAGAATTGCGGTAATAAAATTTAAAGGCATTTATGCCCACATTCACCAGAAAGGATATTTTAACCCTACTCTTGGGGTTCTCATAGATGCGACCTGTATATGTTCCCTGGCATCTTTAGCTTGACGCTTTTTTTCTCTTACTTACCCTCTGTGCCCCCCCGCCTACCAGAGGATCTACCTTGACACGTTCTGGAGAGATGCGTGTCTCCTCATTTCCCAGTAGTCTTCTCTTTAAACTACCCGGGCTTCATCTACACATTTCCATTCTCCTAACTTCACAAATTCTTCTACGAACCTTGCCTCACAAACATTATGGCGGGGATGCCTTCGTTCTGTGTAACATCTGGGATATTGCGTGCCTTCCATGCCTCAAACATCAGGAGTTTGCTCTCCCGGCCCCAATGTCAGCAGGAAGATTCGCGGCTATAAATCTTGTAATACATTTTCGCTTCCTCCAACTTCACCAATTTCTTTACCCATCTCTCCTCACAAATTTTGTGCCTGTGACGGTCTCGTTGGTTTTTTGTCTTAAATTCGAGAAAACACACAAAAAAGGCTTCTTTGTTTTACGTAAAAAATAATAACAGCAACAACAACTCTCACATAGGAATTAATTTTTTTTTTTTGGGGGGGGGGGGTTCGACATTTTATTAGATAAAGGAGGTTGGAAGCCCCCCCTCCCCATAAAATAAAAATCGAGATATATGTGGTATTTTATCGAAAGCGGTTCTTAAAGCGCATTTAGTGCCGGATAAAACCGGCATTCTCTCATTCGGAAAAGTGGATTTTTACTGCAAAAATTAATTGGTCGCTTATGCAATGGTTGTACCACAGAAATAGAATGCTAGAGAGGGAGAAATAGACAGACAGATAGACAGAAAACCCCGACATTAAAGTCTTAATCGATGTTGGTTAACTGTACACTAATGTATACTCACTCTCTCTCTATCACACACACACACAGATATATATTTATTGATATTTATAAGGAGAGATCGGCAAAAAACGGTCTGCGGGAAAGTTATTTTGCGACCGTATGGTTAACTATCCATAACTATGATATTCTTTGTCATTTTGTGGTATATGAATAGTTACCCCTTACTAGTAATTATGTGGTCAATGTGTAATGCTATTCTCCATTGAACAGTGGTGGATTGAAAGTAAGGGAAGGGGGGCTGAAGGTGATCGAGAAGTGAATGTTTGTCATCTGTTTAGTGCTGGGAATGACGGGAAATCTTGGTTGGTTTTTGAGGCATTTGTAACCCTAGTTTAATTGCATAAGTGGTCATTTCATTCTGTTCAGGAGAGTTGCGCGACTACCCATTTCTATCATACAAAGTTGCGTCTCCCTTGGAGCTACACCGGTTGGATACCTTTCACACATTTAACCCTTCCATAATTTTACCTTTATGAACTTGTTTAAAAAATGTTAGTTTTGATGTTTTCAGGTTTTAGAGTAAGAAAATGTATACCTCTTTCTGCTTCCCTTGAAGACCCCTCCCCTTGACATTTTTGCAACGTGTCTCTTATAAACCTCTCCCATCATATGTATTTTTGTTTTATTCCCTTCGTGTTTTATATCTATATTATTCCGCCTTATCTGCTTTGTTACTCCTTTTCTCTATTGCTTAATCACATTTTCCAAAAATTATACCACCATTTTCCCCATTAAATAAAATCACTGCATTCGCAACCATACGTATGAAGGGATTACAGAAATTCCTGGAAAATGCAACCAAATAAAAAATTAACTTCAATCCTTATCCCGTAAAATAAACTCCTGCAACCTTGTTATCATGTGTATAAAATTGAAGTGATTTGATGGAGTACTAAAGAAGAAGCAACTTAAAAAAAAAATATTCCATGTTAGCAATATCAACTTTATTAAAATTAAGGCAAAGACCGACATGGAATTCTTGGTGGAATGGAAGAAGAAGACAAGGAAAGAGGAGAAAGGAATCATCAATGTTTTTTGGATCCCAGTCTTTTGTAGATGAAGGGCATTGTAAACCGCCGAAGCTACTACCAAGATAGCTTGTTTTGATATTGAATGACTATATGAGGTGTATCTATCAATTTTTTTGAGTGACTTGTTGCAAAAAAAAGAAAATCCTAAGGACAATATCTTTATTCAGGAGTTTGTGTACATTTGCGTGTTAGTAGATGTGTTTGTGCGCGTTTGCGTGTTAGTAGATGTGTTTGTACGCGTTAGATTTGTTAGGGAAGGTGTTTGTGTAAGTTTTCGTGTTCGTAAATGTACAACTTATTGGGTGTGTTCTAAAATTATGGATATATATATATGTATATATATATATGCTAAAAACAGAGGCGAAGTATTTGAAGTTTATCCGTTGTAAATTAAGGTATTGGAATTTTGATTACATCATGTGAATTTTGTTTTCATTTAATATTTTGTCACTTTTTTATCCTTCTCTTTTATATCGAAATAAATTGAGAGTAAACTATGATCGACTACACGTGTGTTGGGGTTTATTTAAATTTATAGTTAATCGATGAAGGGGTGAAGTTGTCATGGATACAAGATGTCGCTCAAAATAATTTTTAATCTTTCGTAAAGAAGCCAACGATTAACTTTTCTTAACCGCACATTTCAGATGTTTACTCTTTACTTTAAATATAAACAAATAGAAATAAAAAAACATACTGGTAGGCATATAAATTCATATAGAAGACGAGAGAACTTGACAATTTTCGAATGTTCTCATGTTTCCTTAATCTTTCAAGTTGATAGTAATTTTATGTGACATACTTTGTCAGGCTTGATTCATTCAGGTACTCTTGAACTTGCCTTTATCTTTCTTTTTGTGGTTGTTTTCCATATTGATTCTTACGTCTCTATTGACAATAATTTACACTCCACTCACTGCCATTGCTTACTATTGAGTAACAAGTACAAGATAGGCGAATTGGCACTGTGCAAAGGAGGGGCGATTCGATCTCTCGACTAGAGACAAGGAACAGATGGAACAATGAATAGGAAGGGATTTTGAAATGGAACAGATTATAAATGATAAGAAAAATACGCGACTAGAAATATTTAACTTTTGAAAGCACGAAGGGAGTTTATTTTAGAACGCTCATTATTAAACATCCAGCGTGTTTAATCTGAGTACAGGTATTATTAATAAGCCCCAAATCCCCCTTGTTGCAAAGTGCGTATAAGGCATTTAACGCAATCATCACAATCAGAGCCTTGAAATAATTGCAAATCGAGATAATTCGAGACGTAGAAATGGCAAAAAGGTTAAAAAAAAATGTCAAACAAGTGAAAAGGCAATTTAATTGCGAAATTGAAAAGGGATATAATTAGGTCGTAATTTCTAATTAAAAGGAGTTAATATCAACTTTTTGCCTGTGGAATTCTCCCTCTTTCTCTCTGCACCCTATAATTCTTTGCCTGAACACCCCTTCCCAAAGATACCCCGAGTCAACCCACGCTTTCAGAGAATTTAAGGAGTTTCGTGAAAGGAACTCTTCCGATTTCTCCTTCGGTGCCTAAAATGGGCCCAGCTGCGCTGTTGAGTCCGCAAGCGCAATGCAGTTTGGTGATCTGTATCTGGCCCCACAATTCCATTTTTGGAGCGATTGCGAATAGAATGATTGAGTAAGAGCATGGGGGCCATGGCATAGGGGGTACAACACCAGCACCATAATATGAGTGCCACAGAAAACATTTGCACCGATTGAGCCTTGAATTCCTTAACACGGAGAATTCTAGAAATTTGATCTCAAGGACCAAAGTTCTATGCTGCAGAGTGGTATTTACGATTGTCATAAAAAGAGATATTCATCAGTCTGGTAATGATTGAATGAGTGAAAATAACAAAAAAGACAAAATCAAAAGGAATAAATATAAATTAAAATAGCATATAAAAAAGGACCCAAATCAATTAGTCAAACGCCACCAACCTTTTAGAACTATAGTTGGGAAACTGTGGGTCAAATGTGCCTGGAATTAGTGACTACAGAGGATTACTGAGAATATTTTTCCCAAGAAAAAATATTGGTGTAAATTAATTAAATGATTGAAACTATAATAACGACCCACACTGAGGATGTAGGTGTGTGCCCTTTAAGGTCTGTCTCTGACGTGATTTTCAGTGGTTGTGTGCAAATGCCTTTTCTTTTCCTTCCGTCAAGATGGCAGGATCTGCTGTTTCCCCTCTCTTTGCCATCTAGGAACTATTTCCGCGACTCCTGTCTTCATCAATCTACCTTTCCTCTGTCCCATTTCCAATAAGCAGTTCGCTTTCAGCACTACAGTTCATGGGTTTCTTCCCTCAATTAAATTATCATTCTGCCCCCACCGCATTAATTCGAGTGTAATCTGGGTCTTTATAATCAGTGCTCCCTTCCTCTCTTTGCAGATTACTCAGCTTAAAATCGACAACAACCCCTTTGCGAAGGGCTTCCGAGACACAGGCGCCGGCAAGAGAGAAAAGAAGTAAGTTAACAACCGCGAAGTGACGAGGTTGGGCGCGCAGCCATTTCCCTTTTCTCACCAATCACATCTCTGCTATCACCAACTCCACCATCCCGAACCCTACACCCTACCAACTCTAATTAACTGATTACAAACCTAAATATATATATGATAGTTAAACCATTGTATAGGAGCCAAAAGTTTAATTTACGAGACTAATTTCAGTATGTAGTTTATCATATATATATATATATATATATATATATATATATATATATATATATATATGTGTGTGTGTGTGTGTGTGTGTGTTCTGTGTGTGTGGAAAACTTACAAAGTATCGCGTGAGTAAGCAATAAATGAAACAAAGCCCACAGGGAAAATTAATACTAGGATTCCAAGTACTTTCGAATTTTATTTCGTGTGTGTGTGTGTGTGAAGTGATAGAGAATGAGAAAAGCGTATAAGTTGATATATGGGCTAGTAGGGTTGCCTATGTGTGACGTATCTTAAGGATGTTTGTGCGACAGCGTTGCGTGTGCACGCGCATCATTCTCTACTGTGGTCGTATTCAGTTTGGGCCATCGAATTTTTCACTTGTGTGGTCTCTCGTGGGAGCAGGCACTGTCGGATAGAGGCACTACCCACTCCCGCGTTCAGGAGCTTCTTGGCACTTGGATGAGGGATCCATCAGCCAGTATTGAGTGGATATCCCTCCTTAATATATCTCTCTCTCTCTCTCTCTCTCTCTCTCTCTCTCTCTCTCTCTCTCTCTCAGTCTCTCTATCAGACACAAAAGTTACGACGATAGATTAAGGGAATTAGATCTGTTCTCGTTGGAGACCCGAAGACTGCGCGGTCAGCTTATCGAAGTGTTTAAAATACTTCGAGGCTTCGACAATGCAGACTACACTGATGTTTTCCAACTTAGTTAGGGCAGAACTAGAAATCACGGCTACAAACTTGAACTGAAGCGCTACCACCGCTATCTGTGTGGGAGATTCTTCACATACAGCATATGTGGTAGCTGGAACGCACTTCCAGTGGAAGTTGTCAACAACAATTCTGTTGATAATTTCAAGTCAAGACTGGACAAAGTCTTGAAAAGTGGCCGTTTGGGCACGTAAGCCGTTGATCAGAACTGTGCCTGCTTGACAGCTAGTCCAAAAGGTACCCTCTCTGAATGGACCGTAATGTCTCCTAGGGTCCTTCTTGTCCTTGTAGCTCTCTCTCTCTCTCAATTCCTGTCGAGTGTTGCCGCAGTTTGGGTTTCTCCGTCGTCTTGTTTCTTTTCCCGCCAGGTGTTAGAATGAGGGCTTTTAAGCGACTGCGCTCTTTGCAAGATCTTCTTCCAAAACAACCATTGTGCTTTCCCAACCCCACTTTATACGGTTAAGTCTCCTGCAGTCTATGTATACTAATTTCCCCTTTTTCCTTCACCTTAATCTGTCTGTCGCTTCTCCTCATTTTTTTCATCACTCATTGAAGATACCCTCGTTTGGGAACGTTTCCCTCCTACTCTCTCGTTTTCCCGCATCCCCCCCCCCTTATATTTTCCATTTTCCTTACATGCTTATATGTTCTCTAGCACTATTTTCTTTATTGGTGGGTGCAAGGTACCTCCCTCATTCAATTTAGTTGGGTCTTAAATAAGTACACAAATATAAATGTCCATAAAATCGTGTGTATTTATATACCCATATAGGCAGAGTACCGTCGTTTCGGGAGGCTTTTTTGTCCTGTTATTGGTATTGTGTTTATGTGAGAGTCGCTTTTGTGGGAGCGACGGGTAAAGTCGTCTTTGTACTTTGACCATAATGAAGACATGTGTGGCGATGAGGGCAGCTCGGAGAAGAACAATGGGTCCGGCTAGAGGGTGGCTGTAGGTCGGACCACCTCTTAAGTGCTCGGTTGTCCACCCGGCCACTGGACATCGGCGTAGGGATTAGGAAAACAAAAACGCCACTCGTCATTTAGTCAATGAGTGAAGAAGAAAGGTCGATTCTCTCTTTCGCCCTCTGGTTTTCAACTCTGCATGTGTGAGAGTTTGTGTGTATGTAGTTGTCGCTGCACACGCGCGTGCACATACTGGCGCGTGCGCATATTTTGGAGTGTAAAGAACTCTAGTAGAGTAACTCCAATTAATTGGTTAAGTTCCAAATTGGTGTAGCTTTCGAGGGGGTTTTCCACCCTCGATTCCACAGGCGGGAGATGAGTTTGCTCTCTTTCGCCTGGATTCCTCCTCCTCCTCGAGGATTAGGGCGGGGGGATTTTTTTTTAGCCCGTATCGATCAATTTGGGATAGATCCTTTCAAAAGGGGGATCCTGAAACATGTCTAGGTTTAACCCGCCCACATTGTGAGTGTACGCATGTGTGCACGGACGTATGTACGCACGTTAAAATTTAATCGTATGGGTATAAATGTTTGAATGTTTTTACGTGTAGGAATTGTGGTTTTGCCCTATTAGTCAATTAACTCATAGCAATGGAGGGTAGAGGAGTAGAAGGGTAGAAAGAAAGGAGGGTAGGAGGGAAGGAAGGTAGTAGGATAGGAGGGTATGTAGGAAGGAAGGTAGGATGGAAGGAGGGTAGGAAGGAAGGAAGGTAGGATGGAAGGAGGGTAGGAAGGAAGGAAAGTAGGATGGAAGGAGGGTAGGAAGGAACGAAGGTAAGACCGTTGTAGGGAATAAGGGTATTAGGGTAGGAAAGTAGGAGGGAAGGTTGTACGGATGGACGCCCAACCTCACACTACATGCATCGACCGAGGGTAGGAGGGTAGAGGAGTAGAAAAGTAGGAAGAAAGGAGGGTAGTAGGATAGGAGGGTATGAAGGAAGGAAGGAAGGAGGGAAGGAGGGCAGTAGGATAGGAGGGCATGAAGGAAGGAAGGTAGTAGGGTAGAAGGGTATGAAGGAAGGAAGGTAGAAAGGAGGGAGGGTAGGAAGGAAGGAGGGTAGGAAAAAGGAGGGTATGAAGGAAGGAAGGTAGGAGGGAAGGAGGGTAGTAGGGTAGGAGGGTATGAAGGAAGGAAGGAAGGTAGGATGGAAGGAGGGTATGAAGGAAGGAAGGAAGGTAGGATGAAAGGAGGGTATGAAGGAAGGAAGGAAGGTAGGACCGTTGGAGGGAATAAGGGTAGTAGGGTAGGAAGGAAGGTTGGACGCCCAACCTCACACTACATGCATCGACCGAGGATTCAGCTCCTTTGATGGGAACGGTTTTCTAAACACACTCACACCCACCAGCACTTCCATCCTCTTTTAGCTATTTCCCTTTCACGCATTTTTACCTTCCTTTATTTCACCACTTATTTAACAACTCTTCCCAAAGTTGTGACGTAGATGCTCTCAATGGTTTTCACTTCCTGACGTTAGATAACTACACTACAATTAATGATCGTTATTGTTAATCATTACTTAAAACTAAAAAAAACAACGAGGGCATCTCCACCAGAAAGTTTGTAAGGAGAAATCTGTAAAGAAAGTGGTAAAGTTGGAAGAAGTAAAAATGTGTGGAAGATAAAATATAGGCCCAGATGCTGATGCAGCTGTTGGGATCGAGAGGGTTTGCAATCATGGAGAAATGTCACCTGCACCTGACCCCCTCTTGCGTAGTAATAAAAATAATGGTCTCGGAATCGGGGTGGGTGGGAGTAGAATCAGAAGAATTGCTATCCCTCTCGATCTCTCGCGTGCCAAGAAATCTCTTTTGGCTTCTCGACCAATGCACTTTTCAAACATTTTCACTTTCCCACACTCCACAATTTATACGAAACTCTTTTAATGACACCAATTTTCTGGTTCAGATCCCCTCGATGGTTTAGCCCCCAAATCCCCTATGCCCAAATGTACGAATGCAAAGCGGAAGTGCGGTGGAACTTGTTCGTAGCTACGGAAACACAAGTTTAAGTGGTGGTAATCTCCTCCCCACTAGTGCATTTGGTAAGAGAGGAATCGGATCTAACCAACGAGGGCATTTTAGATCAGTGGGAAACGAAAATGGAGAGGAGAAGTAGGCAAAGGAAAATATTGGATAAATAGAAGGTTAACGAGTACGAAAATAGGAAAAATCGTCAGCCCCGTTAAGGAGGGACTGCCCACACGTGCCCCTTTCGCACGCCCCCTAACCAGGTCACCGCCCCCCTGTTGCAGCGCCCGCTGCGCCATGGTGTCCCGGTCGAGCAGCGATGATGTGAAGGTCGACCACCAGATAGCGCTCCCCAACATCCGCAACTACCCGGACACCTCAGCACCCATGGATTCGTCCGAGAAGGACGACGACGAGGAGGAGGAGGAAGAGAGGGTGGATGTGGTGGGCACCACCGAAAATCACCACCACCGACATCTAAGCGAGGCTTCCCACGGTCAGTTTGATAAATCTACCCTTTTTGTCCCCCCTGCCCCACAATAATAATGCTTAATGTAATAATAAAGTTGGATGGGCGAGCAGTTTTTAGTGGCATTGATGTGCACCGCCTCTTTTGACGAAAAGTATATGAGGATAAGGAATGACGACGAATAAACTTCATTCTAGTCACATCCACTTCATTTTATAGACTGGGAATTCCTTCTTTCCAATTATCATTAATCCATGCATCATTCCTTTTTAATAACGACCCTACGCGTGGATTATAAAATATACTCCATTACATTTCTTATTCCATCCACCGCTCACCGTTCAACCCCTCTATTCACACACTTATCCATCGATCATTTCGCTTTCAACTTCTCTACTATTCATCTATTCGATCCATCCCTAAACTTGTCATCCAATCTATCCATTAAGTCCTCCTCTTTCTTTTCGCATCCTCGCATCGTCTCTTTGCCCTCAATTATATTTCCAGACATTAACTAATACACACCAATCAATTTGCCAGATGATCTTTTGATCTGTCAATCCAACAACCATCAATTGATCTGTTATAGCGTTTTGTATCATCATCTTCAACCTTCAATCATTCCATCTATCAATCCACCATGCATCATTTAATTCTTCCAATGACATTTTTAGCCCTCACTCGATCAACCTTTCCATCCATCAATCAAATAACATGAAGTAATCTTCTTATCAATCTCGCAACCCATCACTCAATCAAAACATCAATTGATCTTCCCTTCAAAGTTTCTAAATTACCACCCCTACTCAACCTAACCTTTTTTTGTCGAACCACTACTGAGCCATTAACCTCACTCTTTTTCGCTTTGTCCATCACCTACTAGCTCAATCTTCCTACTACTTTCGACCACCCACCACATCACTGATCCCACTCATCGACTTTCTCATCCACCAGTCTTCCACTTCGCAAGTGAGTCAAGTGTAGTATAGAACCCCTATGCTGCACTTGACAACTGTAAGATTACGTGCTCCCCCGCCCCCAACATTCGCTCTTTCCTTATCTTCACATCCGCGCCTTTCACCCGCAGGCGAGCTCATGGACTCGGACGCGTCCGCGGAGGAGACGAATAACAACGCCGTCGACGACTCCGGCCGCGACTCGGTCAAGCGCAAGAACGACCTCTCGCCCTCCGAATTGGAGGACCGGGGCGCCCTCACGGCCCTCAAGCGCGTCGCATCTTCAGACAAGGATGACCTCCGCAACTCCACCCATGGGGTCGAGCCCACGCCCAATATCAGCGTGGGACCACCGTTCCAGCCGCCACACCTCCTCCCGTACCTCTACCCTCCGGGGCTCTATTCGGGCGCGCAAGGCCTGGCGGGGTTGCCGGGACTCATGCTCCCAGGGACGTCCTCCCCGACGAGCCTGGGCCCCCACAGCCTCCCCCTGCCTCTACTGGGCTCCACCTCTGGCCCCCACCCTGTTACCTCGGCGCTTTCCCCGCCTACGTCGCTGCCCATGGCTCACAACCTCCTCCTCGCCCATAACTTGTTGGCGGCAGGCGCCGGCCAGCACCTGCTGGGACCCCAGGGGTACCAAGGGCTCGCGGGTCTACCGGGCCTTAACTCGCCGGCCTCGTGCGGGAGCAGCACCGGTACCCGGGAAGTACCCTCAACCTCCTCCTCTACTTCCCCCGCTGCACCCTCCCCCCTCTTATCCGATCGACTAAAGCCCTCTCGGTTCACCCCCTACCTCCCCTCGTCCTCGAGCACGCTGTCCTCCTTGTCCTCCGTGCTGTCCTCATCCTTGTCGTCGATATCCTCCCCGCTGTCTTCGTCTCTGTTCGGGGACTCTCAGTTGGGCGTATCCTCCGCCTTCCAAGCAGTCAGCCCCAAGGGCGGGGGCCGATTGGACGAGACCCGGAGGGCGCTCCACTCCGCTACCGTCGCCTCCGAGCTCAAGTCCATCGAGAAGATGGTGAATGGCCTCGAACGCCGTCCCCCTGACCTCCCGGACGCCCTCAAGATGGGCGATAAATGAGACCACGCCCGCAAAAGGGGGTCTCCGCACCCACCTATGCGTCTAGGTGGCACTCTTTCGGCACTCCCTTTCAAGGGCCACGACAGGAGGGAATCTCCACATCACGCAGTTTCACGCAAATTACGCGACGGCCTCTACGCCACGAAGGCCCTCTAAGCGTTTGGGTGAAAACCGGGCCATCCCTTGAGGAGAGGAACGGTGACGTCACGTGAATCCGTGACGCTCGCGATGACATCACGGAATGACGTCATTAAAACGAAACATATACTCAAGAAGAGGAAAAAAACAAGCGATAAAATGAGGAAAGAGATTCGAATAACGTAGCCAACCGTGTGAAAGCAGTAGTCACAAATACGTACATATACGCCTAACTGAAGTTGGTACGATACAAAAGCAAAACAGAGCAAAAAAAGAATTGGAATTTGAAAAAAAATATACAGAAAAAAAACTTTAGTAAAATAATCTTAAACCAAAATCGATATTTTTATATATAATATACATACATAAATAGATGTATATATATTAACCTATTGGATGTATATAAAAAAGTTATAATTATTTACTTTAGATAAGACATAATTGAAGCATAGTAGATAAAAGTTCCTTATAAACAATGAACGTGCAACAAGTTGTACATATATACTATATATGAATATAAAAATATTAATTTTGTAAGAAACAAAATTTTAAACTCGTGTGTAATATATATATATATATATATATATATATATATATATATATATATATATATATATATATATATATAATTTATGTTATTAAGCATCATACCAAAGAATTAGATAAAATGTACCTATCACAAGGCATAGAGGAACACACGTATTTTACACACACACACACACATACACATACACGCATATATATATATATATATATATATATATATATATATATATATATATAATATTTGTAGTGTATAAAGTGAATTTTTTTGTATATAATACTATCACGATAATATGTAAAATATAATTTATAAAATGTGATTTCCATATGAGAGAAATTAATGTTCTGGTGCTTTCTTTCCTGGGTGTCTAATAAACTCCATAATCTAGCAATCAATGTAAACACTTACCGAAGTTTATTTAATAATACTTTATTTAGATGAAGATAGTTTCAAAAGATTACGGGTGTTATATATATATATATATATATATATATATATATATATATATATATATATATATATATATATATATATATATATATATATATACAGGAAGCTTTTGCTGTATACAATTTTTGTTGAAGATCGGCTTGATTTTGCTTCTCTCCATATAGCTCTTAATAATTAACCGAATATTTGTGGTAATTAATTATTATATTTTAAGTAAAAATTAGATAAATACTCATTATTTAGTTAGGAAAATTTCATGGTGAGCAACACTGGCATCCGTCTTAAAATCTTCGAGCTTTTTCACGTGACGATCTTTGAAAGTTTTTGAGGCCTTCATCTTTGTCTTTTTCATATTTAAAGAACTTTAAAAGAGTAGAATTGATCCCATTTCGCCGATCCGACTTTGCCTCCTTGTTTGTTGCTTCTAAGAAAACGTGGCAAAGAGAAATCAAGTCAGATAATTTCTTCTCTTCTACAATTATCAATTGCTTTGTCTGAAAATACCTTAAGAAAGATGGAGGAAAACATAATCAAGTTGTAAATACAAATTAAACTTTATCTTCAACAATGTATATATATATATATATATATATATATATATATATATATATATATATATATATATATATATATATATATATATATATATATATATATATATATATTTAAGATCAAATTATGAAATATCACCCTGGACTTATGGTGTTCGTTTTCTTCTTTTCAATTGATAAAGAAAAGTAGGTTTTAAATGAATACAAGTTAATTAATAGATTTGTTTATTTCTTTTTACTTTTTAATCTCAGAAAACAATGACTAAAAATTGGAAATTAATCCAGAAAAGGAAACGATTTACTGATTTTTTTTAGGGCGATTCTATATGTGCAATATTTTTTGATTGCCCGAAGTAAATGGAGTGTTAGACAAAAATAAATTGCTAAGTTTTATGCATTTCCGTACATTTATTTATTATTATCATTATCCCCCCTCCTCCCCACACAAAAAGAAATCCTAACTGTATTTTTACTGGACTACCTTCGTCAAATGCAGCATTGTTTTGCCTCAAACATGATCTTAACATGTTTACGATAGAAGCGAAATCCGCCGTGAGTCGGGGGAGGGGGGAGTATTCATCTACCAAGTCTGTATGGATGCGTGGGAGTGTGTGACGACACAAGATTACTTCGATATTAATGCGTTTTTCTCCCTCACTCTGTTTCACTGTTTTGGTGTCTCTGAAGATTGTTACTACTCGCTTCCTTGCCTCACTAAGTTCAATTTCTTTCTCCCCCCTTCCCTATCTCTCTCTTTCACACACACACACACACACACTCACACACACTTATAACAACGATACACGTATACGTTCGCACCCACTATAATGTGATCCTTCCCTTCTCTATGAGACAATTTCGACACACCTACACCCTATGTCTGTTGACTAAATATCACCCATCACCCTTTGGGAGGAATCTTTCTCCCTTGTGGGTAGAAACGTCCAAGAGATGTAAATCGTTCGGGGGAAAGACAAATGCGGTTGGGCGGAGGTCGCCGAGCCCTTGTTGGGGCATGTGAGGAAACAAGTGAACCGCAAAGGGCGAGAACGGTTAGAATCCAAGATCCTGAATGGCAGGGACAGAATGGCGGCGAGGATGGTGATGACGGCGGTAAAATGAGAACGAAAGTAGATGGTAAACAATAGTTAAACGACTTACCTGGCTAGGAGGCGGCGCCAATGTGGTTTTAATTTTCATTGTTTCTGTCTTTGGCATTTAATCTTTATACCAAAATATGTATGATCACAATTGGGGAGGGAAGGGGTGGGTATGGAGTGAATAGTTCAGCATGAAATCAAATGAAAGAAGGATTAATGCAAAAAAAAAATGGAAGTAGTTCTTTACCAACTTTGGTGCTTCCAAATATAACTTGAAAAATATCTATCGTAAGTGTTTGTTATTCACACACGCACATATATGTATATATACGTGTGTATTTATTTGGCTATTATATATATATATATATATATATATATATATATATATATATATATATATATATATATATATATATATTATGTTCTGGTCATCCATGTCCTCATATAATTAGAAATTTTTAAAAGAATCGCGTTTTATTGTTCCTGTGTTTGAGGCTCCGGTAAATTGGTGCAAAGCTCAAATTTGCGATTTCCATCATCAAGAAAATGAGTCCAGGAAAACTGAGCAAGTGAGAAAAAATCAACCAGACGAGACTTATTTAGGTTGTTTCAATCCGAGAGGTTGGCACCCTCCCAGCCCCCTTACGCTCTTACTTACTTGAACTATGAATCGTCGACACGTTTTCATTCTCCCTAACTTCACCAGTTAAGATACAATTGGGATCCTTGGGAGGGAGAGGGTCTATTGCCATGATCAGAAAATGATGCATTTATTTTAGGTTTGATGCCATTGGTGACTTTTCATTAACAAACAGACGGGGAGACATCCGCAAAACGTTTTTTTTAGAAGGTTTGTAATGGAAGCGGTGAAGTTGGTGGAGGGGAAAATGGGTGGGATGTAAACAACCTGAGTAACCAAAAAGACAGGAACCGGAAGGGAATTACGTGACGGGGGAAGAAGGGGTCTCCAATAGCAGGTAATTCAAAGATACTCTGAAATACGAATCCTTCGAAGAGAAAGACTCGCACAGTACAAATGATCTTCACAAGGGACTACTGAGAAAAGATCCTACGGAAGGATTCTTAAGCAAAAGGTCTTTAGCAAGGGGATCCTCAGAGGATGGATCCTATGATGAAGGATCATCAAAAGGGTGATGGTAACAAAAGTGATCTTAAGCAGGGTGTTTATCAAGGGGATCCTCAGAGGATGGATCCTATGAAGAAGGATCCTCAGAAGGGTGATCTTAACGAAAGCGATCTTAAGCAGGAAGGTCTTCAGTAAGGGAATCTTCAGAGGATGGATCCTATAAAGGAGGATCCTCGGAATAATGATCCGTCAATAAAGGATTGTAAGGGAACTAATCCTAAGCGAGAATGCCTTCAAATGCAGGATCCTCTGAGAATGACAGAAAAAGGGTCCTCAGGAGAGAGCACCTTTGAACGGAGGTCTAAAGAATAGGAATCCCATTTTCCCTCTCGAATATAAAGCGAAACCAACGACGGAATCTCATGCATAAGGGATTTGTAATGAAAATGGTGGAGGTGTAAATGAATGGAAGATATATGCCACGCAGCCACTGCTGAATTGGTGGCTTGTAGGGGACGCCATTCCCCATCTCAGCCGCAGCAAGTTTACTCGTGAGGATGGATCTTCGGAGAATTGATCCTAAGAAGAAGGAGCTTTGTAAAGGTAGCCACACACGGGGCAGGATACGGGAAGGAATCTTAAGCGGGAGGCTATTCAAACATAGGGATCCTCAGGTAATGAATACTAAGAATAAGCATACTCAAACAATGGACGTTTAAACTGAGAATCTAAGGAGAAGGAATCTTAAGAGGATGGTCTTCCTCATGGGGATGCTCTAAGGATGTATTCGAAGAACAAGGATCTTCAAAAGATAGGTCCTTAAACAGGAGATCGCAAGAGAAGGTATATTAAGCGACATATCTTTATATGATGTATCCACAGAAAAAAATATCTTTGAAAACCTCTTTAGACGGGGGATCCAAATAAAATCAATAAAAAGCGGGATCTTCTGGATCTTGCTCCTTAGAGGATGGGCCCTAAGAAGAAGGATCCTCCTAATATAGAACCTTAAAAGAGTTTTCCTAAGGGAAGGAATCTTAAGCGGGAGGATCTTCCGTATTGTGATGCTCATAGGACTGACCTTAAGAAGGCGGATCCTCAAAAGATGGATCCATGGAAAGGGCTGTTCAGAGAAGAGTTCTTTAGGGAGGTGGGAGGGGAGGGGGGAGGGGAGGGGGGAGTGTAGCAATTAAAATATGATCCTTAAAAGAAGGGTCTTAACAAGAGCTAATCTGAAGCGAGATCCTTAAAATGGGGATCTTATAGGAAAAAATCTTAAAATGAACGGTCGATAGTCGACAATGGATCCTTGGAACGGTCTACTCATATGAGAGATCCCTAATGTTCAAGTGGGGGTGGGGGGACTTGAGAAGCAAGATCGTTAAAAGATGGATTTCTAGAAGGGGCTACTCAGAAAAGAGATCCTTAAAAGGGGATCCTTACGCGCAATTCAGCATAGAAATAATTCGAGAGTGGATCCTTAGAATAGGCTATTCAAAAGATCCTTAAAAGTGAGATCCTCAATAAGGGATTCTTAAACAGAGGTCTTCAACATGCAGATCCTCAGAGTATGGGTATTTATAATGGCATATAAAGATGGATTCATGGAACAATCTTCTTCAGAAGATTGTTCCTCAGATCTTATTTTCCATATGTAGGAAATTTAAGCATTTTTTAATGTGTTCCGCTCAAATGAGTTCCAAAATGTATCCAAACTAAATAGAGAATAATTCAGAAATAAAAGAGTTGGTTAGACGGAGAATATATGCGTAAGAACTGTCTATTGGAAAACGGGCGGCAGAAACAAACTGATGAAGAAACAGGAAACAGAAGGGATGTGTATACGTGTCATATTTGAAGGCAGGATGTCACAATTAATAATAATAATAAAACGCAGGTGCCCAAATTATTACCTTCAAGTCAATAGGTGCATTTGACAGTACAAAGCCTAAGTTTTCCGATCCACGAGACTTAATCTGATAATCTACAAACTGTCAACCACTCATGAAACAGCTTCATTTCCAAGCCGCAAAAAGAATGAAACGCCTCACACTTTACGCTGAATTTTGTTCAGAGGATGACAATTTTCTACTACCATTTGATCAGAGATGGAGTGTTTTGGGTATATTTAGTTATAAATGTACTAGATAAGAAAAACATTTAAAAATAAAATAGGTGAAATTTAGGGAACTTTCTACGTTATTGCGATATTTCAAGCATTACTGGCGAAACATTTGGACATAGTGAGTTTCAAAGGAGGGTTTGCCAAATTTCGGAAATGTGACTTTGACCTATCTTATTTAAGTTTTATATAAGGTAAATTTGAATAAGACGGGAGTTCGCGTTTTAGGTTATTAAATCGTGCCATACTTCTTCGTATCGTCTTAGGAGTAATATTTTGATAGAAGAGAGGGTTTATCACCACCTTATAAAGTCACAAAAAGTCAATATTTCAACCCAATTCTGCAAAGCAAGAATTCTTCCACGACCACATCTCTATATGCCATGAGGTGGTTTAATTTATGCTGCGTGGTTTTTTTTATGTTTATATTAGTTATTTTGGTAAATATTCCTTTTAAACACATTTTCGCAAATGAATTTAAAAATGCGTTTTTCTTTATGCAGTTTTATGTGTACTTTTCAGATCTGACACTCGGTTTTTTTTCCGGAAATGCAGACTTTTTGCATAATCAGATCTGAAAACTGCATAAGAAAAAAAACATTATAAAAATCATTTAAAAGATCCAGAACCAGACCAGACCTAACCTGGTAATTTAAGACGACGATAGCGCCGCCTACTTTAGGCTATTTCCGCCAAAAATTAACTTCTTTTTCTAGGTACTTAATTGCCCCCCCCTCCCCGCGCCGCTTAAAAAATACCCTCTTAATATTCCTAACTTGAAAGCCTACCACAAGATTTGAATGCACACGGCGATTGTTAAATGGCGTTAGGCCTCTAGTTTGGATAAAAGCTGTGCGTAGAAAATAGTTTATAAATAAAAGGTCAGCACTTGGTCGAATGCGGGAGAAAATTGGGACTGTGTTTTTCGCCCTTTCGAATCGTTTAATCCCGAACTAGCACAACCACCGGATGCCACTAGACCATGTAAACAAAAAAGAAGAAGCCACGATTCGCTCGGAATATACCCAATATAACGAAGCGTGTCATTTGTTAAGATGCCAGAAGACGCATGCGTAGATCGCCTGCAGATCTAAAAAAAATTTGGTATTGGTTGACTAGTCAGGCCAATATTAGGCCAAAACTTGAAGGAAATAGGAAGAAATGACGCAGTGAGTTTGAAATTTAGCAAAATAGCAATATACTTTCAAAAAGTGATTAAATACGTTATAATTAGGTCCGGGGGTTAAAAATGACATCGGCGAGCATCATTTTAAAAATTAAAAACGTTTATGTCTTTGAAAATTAAAGAATCGTAAATGTGTTAAAACGAACCTTTACCGTTAATGTGTTGACGATATTTGGCATTAATTTGTAGAACTATCGGTTAATTTGGGGATTATGCCCACCCTAAAATTTTGTAGGCGCTTTGTTATAAAAATCTCTATTTAAAAAATATATATATATATATATATATATATATATATATATATATATATATATATATATATATATATATATCATAGATATACTCTATATAGCACTTTCACTACTTAATGTAGGCAAATTTCTAATTATGAACTTATGACAAAAAATAGATTTGCCGCCATCTTGGGAGACGCATTGTGAGATGGAATCGCATTATCATTTTGAAGTGAATTTTTTTTATGAATTAAAATATGAAATAGAATTTTATATTAATCAATTGTAAAGAAAATATGATTGATTTAAATAGCATTCGGAGGTGAGGCTTATATGTCTGAAATCAAGGAATGCGATAGAAAAACTAGAGGCCTAACAATATTTAGCAATCGCCTTTTGAATTCGGAAATAATGTCAGGCTTTCGAATTAGGAATATTAGGAGGGTTTGTTTTAATTGCAGGGTGTGGGGGAAGGCTCGTCCCATTTGGAAATTTCTTTAAAAATGATATATAATGCAATATGATGAGATTGCAATAGCCTACCAAAAAACAAAACAGAAAATACTTTGGGGGAATTTGCCCAAGAAGAAACATTGTTTAGATTAAAGAAACAATGTTTTTTAAACATATATATCACCATCATCATCTCATCATCATCATCATCATCATCATCACTAACTCTATAATTTAAAAAGGGGATTTTTTGAGTATTTGAAAAATAATTTCATTTTAGTTTGGTTGACTTATGTTTTTTTTATCAAGTTATTTCTAATCATTCTTTTATAATATCAAAAAACAAAATGGTGAAGTTCAGAAATAAATTTAAGTATCGAAATTTTGTGATTTTTTAAAACCCCAAAAATTACAAATGGTGAAGTTTAGAAAATTTAGTTTTATATAGTCTCTTCTATAAATATATTTTAGCAACGTGATATTTTGAAAGGGGGGAAATTTAGTTTAGAGTTCATTGTTAAAATTGTTATAATTGACGAAGTTCAGAAAATTTATACAAATTTAACCATGGCTGTTTTTTTTAGATTTTAAATTTTAATCTTAGTAGCGAAGCGCAAGCTAGTGGCGAATTATCAAAAAATTCAAGGGTGGGCCTAATTTCAAAATTAACCGAACTATCAAAACTAAACATGCTTAGATAACTTGCTAACCCTAACCTTCTACATTGATGCTCGGAAAATACTACTTCAAGTGCTAATAACTCAGAAAATAGTGCTTTCCGTAGATAATTGATAGCAAAAGACAATTACATTTACTGTATAATAAACTTTACCACATAACAACGGAAAAAAGCATTCACATTCATCATAGTTTCACTAGTTTTTATCGGGTCACGGGATCATAAAAGTTCTTTCCGATTCAAGTTCGAACCCCCCGAAAACTCACACACCTTCGATAACATGCCCGCGATTGTACTTTCGCTCCATTAAATTGGCCTTTTCTATTTCCAACGTTTTCCTGGGACACTCTTCGAAATAATGATTGATCCCGAGAAAAAATAAACCAGTCCACCACGATTCTGGCCGAGACTCGATTTAGACACCCCTTTTTCTATTATTACGTCTGAAAATAACGTTTTTGTCTGAACAAAAACGAAAGTGTTCATTAATGTCGAAGTATGGCCAAGTGTACGGGAATATGCGCACACAGGTTCTAAGGTAGGCCAAACAAGGCGACAACTGGTATTGTTCTAAGAGTGCGATTTTAATAGATAGCGGGAGCTGCGTGACCAAGGAATATAACAAACACAATGACAAAAATAGATTTAATACACACTAAATAAAAGGCACAACAATAAATATGGATATATATATATATATATATATATATATATATATATGAGTACATAAATAAGATGGAGTTAAGCTCCGAGTACTAATTTGATAACCGTGGTTAGGGAATGGTTATAATGGGAGATTGAGGGTAATGAGTGATTTAGTTCCTTTGAACCTAGAGAGCTAGGTGGGGCAAACTTGGAGGAGGTCTTGGTGACCTTGATTACTCACGGGTGGTAGCCACAAATCTGCAGCGGGTAGGGCTACTTTCTTGAACTTGTGTTTTGCGAGATGTGGGCCTCTTGGCCTCAGGAGGTCACCGAACAAACTTCGAAGGGTGGGGATCGCTTCTCCGCACTCGGCTTGAGCGAATTAACGGGCCTCTTGTCGTTTTGAGGTCACCATAAGAACTTTGGAGGACGGCTTCTCCAATCCTTGATCCGAAGGCGGATGAGAAAGGCCGACGTTGCCTCACGAGACTCTTCTCCCTGACCCGAAGATACGGGTGTGATGTCCAGCTCTTCCGTGGCTTGCGACCATCACTCACACTTCTCGGGAGAGAGCTCGTTGATTTGCACTTCTTTCGGGGAAGTCTCGTCTAACTAAATCTGTCTGTAATTCTGTAACGGGTGCATATATACCCGGAGTTCTCCAAAACAGGGAGAGAGATTGAGATCTTCTCTAACCTTCGTTGTCGGCCGTGACAACCCGCGCGTCTCCTTGCGGTGAAGTGGCAAAGGCAGGAATCAGCGGGCCAGACGGGCGACCAGCAGCGGGAGCCATAAAAGCGGTTCACGGCAAATCTTACAAACTAATCTTCCGACCCGATCGGGGCATGGGAGATTGAGACGGCTGGGAGGTAGCCCCAATTTCATCGTCATGCCTCAATGGGAATTTCGCGGAGACCTGGCGGCGAGTCCAAAAAAGGTGAGGTCGGAAGGGGATGGGGAAGTAACGGCTCGCTTTCTCTCCCGAAGTAATATCTTAGGAGGTGGGGAAATAATATTATTCTAGTGGATACCTCTACAATTAACTGTAACTTCATTACCGGACGCCGGACATGCCACCTCTTTTTGTATAAGTTTACATTCATAAAGGAAGTTGGTATAGCATTTGAATTCATCCAGTGTGCTAAATCAGTTAAAGGATAGTTACCTAAAAAATTAACTAATAATTAACCTTAAAACAAACTTCCTTGGTTCGTTAATATCCAACGAGCGAATGTAACAGACCTTCTTAAAGCATTTTAAGATGCAGAATCGGGTTGAAATATTGACTTTTTGTGACTTTACAAGGTGTAATGCACTCTCTCCGCCATTAAAATATTATTCTTATGACACAATACAACGATACGAAGAAGCATTACAGTATTTAGTAGCCTAAAACGCGTGCGTCCGTCTTATTCAAGGTGCACCAAAACCTTCGCTCCACTATTAGATGGATGAAACAGTGCAATGTTGAGTTAACGGCATCATTTGGTATCCTTGGTAGCTAAGAAATGCATGGCACTTTTAACTTAGGCTTTATTATATGCTTTCAATAATAATCGAGGGGCGCAAGAAATAATAAACCACAGTATTTGAAAAGTATGATTTTGCGATTCCAGTATATACTATATAAGGGAGGAAAATCACACTAAACAAAATGAAAACAATGGAAATTTAATGAAAGACATGAATATCTGTATGGTTCGGGAGGCAACTTTTAATCCCGGCCAATGACCGAGTCTGGCGGTTTTCTAAATGGATTGGGTGACAATGATCTAAATATATTTATTAAATTTATATTGTCCTTTAGAAATATTGAAGTTATCAACCTTGCTAATATTGATTAATTCAGCAATCCTCCTTTACAATATAATTGATGGATTTATAAATAATTTTTGCTTGGAAGAGGAAGTAAACATAGCGAAACCAACTAAGGTATCTTCGTCAGAAATCTTCGTAAATAGATAAAGTTTGGAAAAAATAAAATCTATGGAGGTACATAGCTGGAGAAGAGGCCAAGAAAGAATATGAGATACATGTAAGCCAACGGATGAATATTCATTTAGAGGAAGGTGATGGAGGGCAAAAGCAGAAAAAATAATACAAAAATATAGCCAATAGAGAATCAAGTAAAGCTAACAACTCTTTGATAAACATGAGGACCAAATCATGTCAAGTGAGGTTGGGATAGTTGAGTTTTCCTATTTTCCTGTAGTGTATTTTGTTAAAACTTTCTTCCACTCTCTCTGTTTTTTTTAAGGTGTAGTAATGCCTAGGCTTTTTATATCTGGCGTAATGTTTTAGGGCTTTTTTAACCTAGCAATATCTAGCCTTTTTAAAATAGTAATGCCCAAGCCTTCTTTTAAGCTAGCAATAGCTAGCCTTTTTAAGATAGTAATGCCTAGGCATTTTTAAGCTAGCTATATCTAGTGTTTTAAAGATAACAATACCTAGGCCTTTTTAAGCTAGCGATATCTAGCCTTTTAAGATATTAATGCCTAGATATTTTTAAAGCTAGCAATATCTAGCATTTTTAAGATATTAATGCCTAGATATTTTTAAAGCTAGCAATATCTAGCATTTTTAAGATAGTAATGCCTAGATATTTTTAAAGCTAGCAATATCTAGCCTTTTTAAGATAGTAATGCCCTAGGTCTTTTTTAGGCTAGCAATATCTATCCTTTTTAAGATAGTAAGCTGCAGTAATACACAGGCCTTTTTAAGCTAGCAATATCTCGCCTTTTTAAGATATCAATAGCTAAGCCTTTTTTAAGCTAGCAATATCTAGCATTTTTAAAATAGTAATGCTTAGGCCTTCTATAAGCTAGGAATATCGAGACTTTTTAAGATAATAATGCCTAGGTGTTTTTTAAGCTTAAGTAATACTTAGGCCTTTTTAAGCTAGTAATATCTAGCATTTTTTAGATAGTAATGCCTAAGCTTTTTTAAGCTTGCAATATCAGGCTTTTTTTTAGATAATAATACTTAAGCTTTTATAAAATATAAAAATTGTGTTTGAGTGGTACAAGAACTGTCTGAATGACAATGTCTACAACGTCTGCTAAGTGGTTCATCTCTATTGACTCAAAATTCCCGTGAGCCACATCTGGACAAAATTGTTATGGAAGGTGGAAAGTGGGTTCTTTATTACAATATTAAAGGTGGAAAGTGGGTTCTTTACTGCAATATTAAAGACAAAAAGCATTGGCATAATTGGCAATAAACCCCTTTTTTACTCAAGACTTCGTCTGCCCGAGCAAAGGACTATCTCTACTCTGCATTTGGCGGGATGTGAAAGGAGTTATTGCAGACCTATCCGTTAGGTTAAAAATTGCAGCGTTTAAATGAAACTTAATCAAAAACGTCCTTCCCTGGTCAACCGGAATTGGCATCCTCCACTGTATCTCTACACATGACACATTTGACTTGAGAAAAAATTAGTGTGTTAGGTTGGAAAGTTCTTCCTCAGATTCCATATTCACCGGAACTTACACTATATCATTTTTATTAAAATCATCCGAACATCACTTAAATTTCCACATTTACTCCGATATGAAGTAGGTAGAAAATGAAATAAAATCATATATTTAATCAAAACCGAATGAATTCTTCACGAAAGATATCCGCTGCTTAATTAAACGGTAGGAGAGCCTCGTCAATAAAGCTGAATAGTAAAATTAATTTAATTTTCTTGAAAAAAAAACGACATTTATTTATTGAAAACCTAATATTTAAAATAAAAAAGTAAAATTATAAAAACTGTCCATTGACTAAGGCGAGGTCACAGGTTCTCGTATTCAGCAGCCTTAGTCTGGACAATGGGCAGGAATGTTGTTCCCTGATTCAAACTTGTTATGGATTTGCTGAAAAAAAGAGTTACAAGAAAGCTAAACCAGAAGTAGAAAGAATTAAAACACTGGTTTGAACGCCTAAGAACAACATATATGATACAAACATAAACTAACAAAGAAGGATAGCCTGATACTCAAGCAGCAACTCCCTAAACTATCTATGTTCAAACTATACTATAATACAAAACCGAAAGAGATAGCTTCTAATCAACATAGCGATGATTTGCAAACTTACTACTTCTTTCCACTTCTTCATACATTTTTCTACTTTCCTTCACCCCTTACATTTTAGACGTGAGACTATAATAAATAATGAAAAGGCAAAGATATAATACACACCGTGGTTCTGAAACCACGTAAACTTGTAGAGCCACCGACCACCTAGGTTACCTGTCAAATCTACTCCTATATTTCCAGCTTTGCTATCTCTACTCTTTACTCTTCCTCTTCTCTTCCCCCCTGGACTCCTCGCCGCTCCTCCCGTAGCCCGTTTAGAGCTCTAGAAGGAGCTGACAAGAGGAAAGGGAGGGGGTTGGGGGTTCGGTTAAATTTTCAGTCTCTCACTTCGCACTTTTCCTTTCATCCATTCATTCATATGGATTTGCAAAACAAAGGAGTTTATTCAGGCGTGTTAATAAGTTTATCAGGAAAACTAATAAGGCAAGTTGAACAGCCATGCTTTAAGTTAGATTAATTTTATAGTCTTCAAGAGTTTTTTTTTTTAAAGGAATTTGTATAACCAACATGGGTATAACTATGGAGAAGGAATAAGGGCGATACAGGCAAATGAAAGGAACGATAAATATAAAGAACGGAACGAAAGAGGAAGGTTAGAAAATAACGAAATAAACAATAGCAAATCGAGTTAATCTTCAAGAACGAAATCAGGACGGGACATATAAACTTTCATGAAGGAGTTCGCCAAAGAGTCAAGGCATTCAACAGCACAAACTTGAATCCCACTAAACAAACATAACACGAACAGAGAGACTTAGAACTCTCATTAAATCAGTTTAAGCCTACCTTTATTATCTGTCCTCTACCCACTTTTGCAAAGCCTATTGGCACCTTCCCGAAGACTAGGTCACGATATTTTGAGAAGTGTCCTGCAACCCTATTTTATGATCGTTTGTCATCTCATTCTTTGTTGTCCAGGTATCGAAGGATTGACTGGCAAAAGCATAATTATATTGGCACTAACTACTTTTTCTTTAGCACTTTTGGGTGTGTGCATTTGCGTGATTTCAAGTGTGTACATATACGCATGTAAGGATAAAGTAAAAAAAATGAAACTGGAATAACGGGGGGGAGAGAATGAGAGAAAAAATGTAACAAATAAGTAAAAATTGAATGGAGAGAAATAATCAAAAGAGGGGATCTAGAGTGCAGATAACTGTTATAACGAAACTCTTTATCCCGAAATGCTGTGGACGGGAGGGCAAATTTAAAATTAACGAAAAGAAAATAATGACATGAAAAACAAAACAAACACACATGAATATGTATTTGCGTGTGAGTGGATGCGTTCATTCTTATGTGTGGTCCTTCTTTACATGCCACCAAGCCATTGTTGAAACTGAGTTAGCCGCTCTGATAAACGTGGCTCAGCAAATTGGAATACATTTGCGCTTAACCATCCCTTTTTCTTGCTCTGCGACTCATCCCCCTACTCATTTCCTTTATTACTATACCATTCTACTTTCTTATATTTCCGTATTTCTGTCATTATCTTCTTCCTTCATTTGGCAATAGTATATAGAAGTTTATTGGATTGCAATTGTCGCGGTCTCTAACAAAGATATATGAGCACATACTTCTATATCTAATATTTTCGAATTATACATTGTCTTCAGTCAACGGATATATATATATATATATATATATATATATATATATATATATATATATATATATATATATATATATATATATATATATATACAGTATATATAAGTATCTAGAAGAATCTACGCATAAAAACATATCTTCTTTGTCTGATTATTAAAACACACCCAAACTGTAACGTATAATAGCATCGGTTTGCGAACAGTCAATTATATACTTTCTTAAAATGGTTGAAGTATCCATTTCTGCCTGTTTTCCCGCATCTGGAGCTGAAATTGTACGTCAGCAAAGAAAATCCCGCTCCAAAACGGCTCTCAGCTATCGCTCCTAACACGCGAATGGCTCCACGATGCTCTTTGCTGATTTTAATGTGTCCTGGCATGCAACATCCCGGGTTTGCAGCTCCTTGCAAGAATACCCTTGCCAAAGTGCGACAGTTCACGGGGGCCTATTTCTGAGAAGACACAGCCACTCAGGTGGCATCTTATCTTTTTTGCTTGGGAAATAATAATAAAAAGAACCAGGCAATGGCTTCGCCACTCCCCCCTACGGGGGAAGTTTGCGCTTCACTATTAAGATTAAAATCTTAAAAAAAGCAGCCATGGTTAAATTTTAAATTTTTATAAATTTTCTGAACTTTGCCATTTATAATAATTTTAAAAAGGAATTCTGAACTAAATTTTCCTGGTGTTCTATAACCTTTTGTGAGGTTGTAGCTTGTACAATTGATTTTTCGTTCTCCTCAACGCGAAACTACTTGAGATTGCCGATGTTCTTTAACCGGTTAAGTAAATCTGTAGCTTTTCCAAGTGAGTTCTTTTTTCTCCTTAATGATAAATTATGTAAGATTGGTAGTGTTTGTAACCCGTTAAGTGCAGCCGTTGCTCGTTCAATTGAGTTCTTGTTCTTCTCAATGCTGGCCAAATTCAGATTGCTGAAATTCTGTCACCCGTTAAGTAAACATGTAGCTCGTACAATTTCTTGTTTCCTTAAAACGAACATATATTAGATTCCAATTGTTCTGTAACCCGTTGTATGAAGCTGTAACTCGTACAACTAAGCTCTATTTCTCCTGAACGCGAAATAAAGTCAGCTTGTCGGAGTTCTGTAACTCGTTAAGTGATGCTGTAGCTCGTACAATTGCGATATTATCCTCCTCAACGCGAACTTATTTTGGTTTATCGATGTTTGTAACCTGGTATGCGAAGCTGTAGTTCGTAAAATTGAGTTCATGTTAACTCAACGCGAAAAAAAGTCAGATTACCGGTGTTCTATAGCCCGTTAAGGGAAGCTGTATGTCATACAATTAAGTTCTCTTTTTTTCTCAACGAAATTATTTGAGATTGCACGGATTCAGGCCACGGACCATTAACCCAATAAAAAAAATGTCGTGGACCATTTCATTCCTGAATAAGGATAAATAAGTATGCACAACAAGCATTTTGGTTTGAAATACATTTCTTAAAAATAATTTCTAAAAATTATATAAAATAATAGCTAGTTAACATTTTAATCTGAAATCTATTTCTTGCAAACATAATTTCCTGGAAATTGAATACTCATCTTGCATTTTGCCGTGAAATTTATTTCTAACACTCAGAAATTTGAAATATTGCAGGAGTATACAACTAACAAACACTTTCCCTTCAAATTTGCTGAATTCATTTTTCCTTGCAACCAGACTTTTGGATTCTCTTCTCACTCACAAGCTTTTCAATGGTAGGAGTGGCACTTGATAAAGTACAACGATTATCGCTTTTCAGTGCAAGCCTATTCCTCTGTTTCGACTTAATGTGCAGTAGACATGAAAATCCACTCTCGCACATGTAAGTTGATGCAAATGGCAAAACATATCTGACTGCATGTGATGAAAGATTTAAGTAAGTACTCGTACCAATCATACTGGCCCAAAGGTTTTCCATGGAAGACCGCTGGTACATATCTTGAGTCACCAAATCAATTTTCAGCTCCAAAACTTCCTCTTGCAGATTCTGTGGAACACCATGAGCACCTGTTGTGAATGGATTCCTGATGAAAGATAACTCGCCCCTTGTCATGTCCACCTCCTGAAAGTATTTGTGACATTCATCCCGTACTCGTAGCTTTCGTGAATGCTCGAGAATTTGCATGTGAATGCCTTTCTTTTCCCCGAGCATGGCATCCATACGTGAAAATTGAACCAAATTGTTACTTGCGACTCCTATAATCCTTAGTTCTAGCTTCCACGGAAAAGCCTTGAAGATGCTTTGGTGAGAAAACAGATTTGCATTTTTTCCTTGTAGCTGAAGATTGTTTTTTTTCAAGATTTCAAAAATATCAGCAAGGTATGCAATTTCTAATTCTGACTATGTTAGCATATTTTTTAAATTCTCTTTCCCTTGAGAATGGAGAAATAAAGTCAGTTCTTTTATCAGTTCAAAAATTCTGTTGAGTACATTCCCAACTGTCAACCACCGTACAGAAGTGTAGAACAGCAACACCTCAAAGTCGGAATCCATGTCCTGACATAATTTATGAACAGCCTGTTGTTTCCTGCTGACGATTTGATTTAATTAACCACTATCACCAATCCTTTGAAAATGGTGTTCAGGTGATCCGATAGTGTTTTTGAATGAAGCAGTGAATACCAGTTACCAATGTACTCCATACCTGTAAAACAGCACAGGACGAATGATGCAACTAATCAGTTTCAGCAGTTCGGTGGCTACTGGCTACAGCACATTACGACAGGTTTATATGTAATCTATTTACTATAGGTTAGGCCCACGTATAGCAGCGTGGATATTGGATATTCATTTTAGAATAGATTAAATTTAAAAACTGAAAGTGACTTGAAGTGCTACTTAGTAGCTACAACTTAAAGATTGCCAAAATATTTCTTAAATGGGAATAATAAAATAAAATTGAAGGCCATTTATTTAATTTGATTAAATTGTTCGAACTGAATTTTTAGTAAATTTTAAATTATGTACACTCATTTTCAGTTTGTTACTAAATGCAGTGGACGTCCTGTGAACCACCAGTTGAGAACCACTGCCTTAAATGAAGTATTATCTCGTACCATTTAATTCTTGTTCCGTCAACGCGAACAAAAGTCAGATTATCGGTGTTCTCTAACCCGTTAAGTGAAGCTATATGACGTACTATTAAGTTCTTGTTCTCTTCAACACGAAATTAAGTGAGATTATCCTTCTTCTTTAATAGGCAATGGGAATCTCTAGCTCGAATAATTGAGTTCTTGTTTTCCCCAAAGAGAATTTCAGTCAGATTGTCCGTGTTATTAAACCCTTTATGACAAGTAATAACTTGTCAATTGAATTCTTGTTATTATCGCCGCGTACTTAATTAGATTGCCGATGTTCTGTAGCCTGTGAAGTGAAGGTGTAGCTCGTACAATCTGACTTTAAGTCAGATTTCAGATGTTCTGTAACCCGTTAAGAGAAGATTTAGCTTGTACAACTGAGTTATTGTTCTCTTCAACGCGAACTTATGTCAGATTTCCGGTCTTCTTTAACCCGTTAAGTGAAGTTGTAACTCATACAATTTAGTTTTTGATCTACTTAAAGCGAACATATGTCAGAGTGCAGGTTTTCTGTAACCCGCTATGTGAAACTGAAGCTCGTACAATAGATCTTCTGTTCTACTCAACCTGAAATCTTTTCAGATTGTCAGCTGCTCTAACTCGATAAGTGAAGCTGTAGATCGTAAAATTGAGTTCTTGTTCTCTTCAATGCTAACTTAAATCAGATTGCTGATTTTCTGTAACCGACCGATTTAGTGAGGCTGTAGCCCTTACAATTTACTTCTTTTTCTCCTCAATTCGAAATAATTCCGATTGCCGTTGTTCCCTAACCCGTTAAGTGAAGCTCGATCTCGTAAAATTATCTATTTAGTAAGATTACCGGAGTTTTTAACTGGTTAAATGAGACTTTAGCTTGTACAATTATGTTTTTGTTCTCCTCAAAAGCAACTTAAGTCTGATAACGGATGCACGGTAACCGGGAATCTGTATCTCGTACAATTTAGTTCTTGTTCTGATCACAAAATTTATTAGGTTTGCCTTCGTTCTGTTACACGTTTAGTGAGGCTATAACTCGTACTATGAAGTTCTTTTTCTCCTCAATGTGAAATCAATTGAGATTGTCACTGTTACTTGACAGGTTAAGTGAAGCTTTAGCTCGAACAATTAGGTTATTATTCTCCTCAAATAGAGTTTCTCTCAGTTGGTCAGTGTTTTGAATCCTGTTAAGTGAAGTTGTATCTAGTCACCTGAGTTCTTCTTATTCTCATCACAAACTTAAGTAAGATTGCCGCCTGTTCTGTAACCTGTTATATTACGGTATACTTGCTAAAATTGAGTTCTGGTTCTCATCTACACAAAATTAAATCAGAGTGCTGGTATTCTCTAACCGGGTTTAGTGAAGCTATAGCTGGTACAATCGAGTTATTGCATTCCTTAACGCGAATCTATGCCAAATTCAGATGTTCTGTAACCCATTAACTGAAGATGTAGCTTGTACAATTGAGTTATTTTTCTGTTCATCGCGATATTAACTCAGATTGCTGTTGTTTTATAACCGGAGAAGTGAAGATGTAGCTTGTACAAATTAGTTTTTATTCTCCTTATCGTGAACATATGGCAGATTAGATGTTTTCTGTGACCCGTTAAGTGAAGCTGTAGCTGGTAGAATTTTTTTTTTCTATTCAATGCAAACTTAAGTCAGAATCCCGATGTTTTGTAACGGTTTAAGTGAAGCTGTCGCTCTTATAATTTAGTTCATTTTCTCGGCAAAGCGAACTTGTCAGATTACTAGTGTTCTTTTCCCATTTACGTAAAGTTGTCGCTCGTAAAATTTAGTTTTTGTTCTCCTTAATACGAACATATATCAGATTGTTGGTGTTCTGTTATCCGTTAAGTTAAACTGTAGCTTGTACAATAGATTTCTTGTTCTACTCAACGCGAAATTTAGTCAGGTTATTGGTATGCTCTAACTCGATGAGTGAAGCTGTAGCTCGTAAAATTGTGTTCTTATTCTCTTCAATGCTGGCTTAAATCAGATTGCTGATGTTCTGTAACGGATCCAGTGAGGCTCTAGCTCTTACAATTTAGTTATGTTTATCCCCAACGCGAAGTTAAGTCCGATTTCCGGTGTTCTGTAACCCAATAGGTGAAATTGTAGTTCGTACAATTGTGTTCATATTAACTCAACGCAAACTAACGTAATATTTTCAATGTTTTCTAACCCTTTTAAGTGACGCTGTATCTCGTACAATTAAATTCTTGTTCTCAACTCGAAATTATTTGAGATTGACGTTATTCTTTAACACTTGGAGTGAAGCTGCAGCTCGTACATTTTTCTTCTTCTTTTTAACGAATTTCTCTCAGATTACCGGTGTTCTTTAATCATTTAAGTAAAGTTGTAGTTCGTAAAATTAACCTCTTGTTCTACTCAATGCGAACTTAATTAAGATTGGCAGTGCTACCTAACCATTTATGTGAAGCTGTAGATCGTACAATTGAGTTCTTGTTCTCTTAAAAGTAAACATAAATCAGATTGCTTATGTATTGTATCTGGGTAAGTGAATCTGTAGCTCTTACAATTTAGTTTTTGTTCTCTTCAACATGAAATTAAGTTAGCATACCTTTGTTCTGTAACATGTTAAGTGAAACTGTGATTGTAAAATTGCGTTTTTTTTCTCCTGAATGCAAAATTAAGCGAGAGTGCCGTTGTTTTATAACACGTAAATTGAAGCTGTAGTTCGTACACTTGAGATCTTGATCGTCTCAACGCCAACTTAAGTTAGATTACCGCTGTTCTCTAACCCGTTACCTGAAGCTATAGCAAGTACAATTGAGTTTTTGTTCTCCTCGAGGCAAAATGATTTAAGATTTTCACTGTTCCTTAACAGGCTAAGTAAAGTTGTAGCTCTTAAATTGAGTTCCTTTTCTCCTCAGCGCTAACCAATGTCAGATTAATGAAGTTATGTAACACAGTACCTGAAGCTGTAGCTCGTAGAATTAAGTTCTTGTTCTCTTCAACTCGAAATTATATGAGATTGCCGTTATTCTGTAACACTTATAGCGAAGGTGTAGCTCGTACTTTTGAGTTCTTCTTCTAAATTACGAATTTCCCTCAGATTCCTGGTGTTCTTTAACCATTTAAGTGAAGGTGTAGTTCATACTATTGAGCTTTTGTTCTCCTCGACACGAACTTATTTAAGAATGTTGGTGTTTTTTATTTCGCTCAGTGAAGCTGTAGCTCGTAAAATTGAGTTCTTGCTTTCTTCAACGCATACGTATATCGGATTCTTGGTGTTCCCTAACCCAATAATTAAAGATAAACCTCGTAGATTTGAGTTCCTGTTCTCAGCGCGAATCTTAATTAAATCTCAGATGTTCTGTAACCCGTTGATGAAGTGTATCTTGTATAATTGAGTTAGTCTTCTTTCCAACACGAACTTAAGTCATATTTCTGGTGTTCTAAACCCAGACAAGGGAAGTTTTACCTCTTACAATTTAGTTCTTGTTCTCTTTAACGTGAATATATTTTAGATTGCTCGTGTTGTGTAACCCGTCAAGTTAATCTGTAGCTCCTACAATTGAGTTATTGTTCTCCTTAACGCGAACTTATGTCAGATTGCCGAAGATCTTGAACCTTTTAAGTGAATATGTAACCCTTACAATTAAGTTCTTGCTCTACTTAACGTGAACTTAAGTGAGATGAGAGTTTCTGTAATCTGTTAGCTCGTACAATTTAGTTTTGTTCTCAACGCTAATTACTGTCATGTTGCCGGTGTTCTGTAACCCGTTATGTGAAGTTGTGGCTCGTACAATTCAGATATTTTTCTCCTTATCGCTAACTTAAATAAGATTACCGGTGTTCTGTAACCCGTTAAGTGAAGCTATAACTCGTACAATTGAGTTTTTGTCCTCCACACGGCGAACTAAAGTCAGATTGCTGGTGTTCTGTAACTAATTAGGGAAGCTGTAGCTCGCCAATTGAGTTCTTGTTCTCCTCAGTACGACATTATTTGATATTCTCTTTATTCTGTAACGTATTATGTGAAGCTGTCGCTGATATAATTGAGTTCCTTTTACCTCTACGCGAACTAAAGCCAGATTGATGGTGTTCTGTAACCGCTATGTGTAGGCATAGCTCTTATAACTGAGTTTTCGCTCCCCTCAACGCGAAATTAAGTGAGATTGCCGTTGTTATGTAAGTTAATTAAAGCTGTAACCCGTTCATTGAAGCTGTAAATCCTACAATTGATCTCTTGCTATCCTCAATGTACACTTATTTAAGAGGAGTTTCGATATGCATACTAATAACATTAAGACACTTCTGATTATAATTCTAGTTGTCCTAATTTTCCCTTCATTTCAAGTACTTCTTTTAACTCATTTTTACTCTTCTCTCTGTTCTCCGCTTCCTGTCCTCAGGGTATCCACAATAAAGAAAATTTATATTGTTTTTCTAGACTAGATAATTTAATAAAGTAAAAGAAACCTCCTTGGTATTATATTTACACTATGTACCTTAACTTAAAATCTTGGAGCGAAGTGGAGAGGTCATTTAGAGGTGAAATCGCTTTGCTTGCGATAATACTTCTCCAAATCGTTCTTCAACCGCAACTCCGCCATAACAATGCCCTGCCAAAAAATCTTCAATCCTGGATTGGTTTTTAACACGTCAAACTTTTCCTGAATATTTACCTATTTTCATGAAAGTGTAGGTGCAAACACCTTCATTTCGTTCGTCTTATCATATAATCACTTTTATGAGTTACACAAATGTTCATACACACGCACCTACACACACAGCACTAGTTAATTTTAAATATAATGACGTTTCGAGCAATAACCTTATCGCCAAAGCGTACAAGGCTTGGTTAGTAACAAAATTGCATAAACGAAAAAAATTACCCACTTAAAAGTGTTTAATAAAACTATCTTTAAAGTTTTCAAGGTGCACGATAATAGCTCTTTTTTTGCCCCCATAAATCACAAATACAAATCAAATTCCGAACAAATAAAACATTGATTAATAAAATTGACAAACTAGTACAAGGTAGTGGAAGAGGACCAAGGGTCAACGTGTATACACAAGGTAAGGTTAAATAATAGTATACAAACAAACACGGGAAGCTGCTGAATTAATTGAGTCTCCGCAAAGGGTGGCAAGTTCTTATTAACTGCGGTGAAGCAAGAAAGGTCTATGGGTCATGCAAATCTCGTCTTGTGTTCATTTCTGACCATTCAATTTAATGGGCCACAAATATTAGAATTTAGGTAAAATAGAGATAATGGAACTAACGACATGGGGTACAAGTATCCCTTACGGGTGTGTTCATATCCACATACCCTTGACGCTGATCCACGAAGGGTTCTATGATTGATGTGTGTTAAAAGTCAAAAATAACCACGTGGCGTCCCACCACCACACCCCATTTTTTTTTTTTTTTTTTTTTAGGAGCCCATCTGGCGACTGCCTACTTGAGACATGAGTCGCCGTACTTAAGCGCAAAGAGGAGCGATTCACGGTGCCTTCAGGTTTGCCAGGGAGTGTTATACTGATTGTTAAGAGCATGTCATTATATGGTCCGGGAAGCTGTTAAACGATACCAAAAACGCGTGGTGCAACTTAATTACATACGATAAGTGAAAAATGCTGATATATTCAGTATGCGAAATACCATTTTAGGAATATGATAAACAAATTATATATAAGCACATAAACACCCTTTCCATAAAATAAGGTTTTCTAAAACTAGCTCTCTATCGAAGCCATCTCGTGTATGTAAGAAGAGCTCCTTCCGAAGGCTTCGATGAAGAGCTAGTTAGCCAAAAATTGACTTCTTAATCGCATAATTATGATTGCGCTATTGCAAATGATTCTCGATATATATTTTTATATATAAAAATTCAAAACTTGAATAGCTCAGTCTAATATAATTGGATATAAATAGAAATTCGTGTTCAGCAACGTATGTATATTTTTTATTGTCTCTGAAAATTTCAACGATGTAACTATAATAGTATTTCTACAATTAAAATACAAAATTTTCACTCAACGAGGTCTGGTGACCAAAAGGTTGCGTGCCCGCACTTATTCTGATTTATGTCCTTACGACTTTGAAACCTTTCAATAATTCCCGGAGTAACCTTAGGAGGGTCTTGACAATTCTATCATTCGAAAGAAAATGTAAACACCTTAAGGGATCCAAATTTCGTTAGAATCGGCCCAATAGTTATGATGTTATTGCCAAAACAAAATAATTCCAGGGCTAACCTTGGGAGGTCTTTGGAAATTATATTATTTGAAAGGGAATGTAAAACAATATAAGCATTTCAAATTTCGTTAGAATCAGCCGACTAGTTTGATGTTATTGCCCCCAAAACTAATTTTTGGGCTAACCTTAGGAGGACCTTAGTAATTATTTAATTCGAAAGAGAATGTAAAACAACATAAGGGTTTCAAATTTCAATAGAATCGGCCGAATAGTTATGATGTTATTGCCAAAACAAAATAATTCCCTGGCGTAGCCTAGTATAGTATATATTAGAATAACCTATCTTAGTATACTATACCTGAGCCTATCACAGTGTATCCTAGCCTAGCCTAGCTTATCAAAGTATAGCCTAGCCTGCTTAGCAGAGTATAATCTAGCCTAGTTTAGCGAAGCCTATAATTGTATATTAAAACCTAGTCTAGGCTAGCTTTACTTACCCTAGTATAGTATAGCCTAGCTTGTCCCAGTTCACTCGAGCCTAGCTTAGTATATTCTATCCTATCATACCCTAGTTAGCATATTCTAGCCTAGACTAGTATAGTATATCATACCTACCTTACCCTACCCTAGCTAGTTAGTATAGTATATCATAGTATTGCCTAGCCTAGACGAGACTATTAGATATTAGCCTAGGATTGCATAGAATGCATAACATAGCCTAGCCTACCCTAGCAAAGCGTCGCTTATCCTAGCGTGGTCTAGCGAAGATTAGCCTAGTGTAGCATAGCTTAGTATATCATAGCCTAACCTAGCATATCATAGCGTAACCTAGCCTAGCCTTAGTCTAGCATAGCATAACCTAGCCTAGCATTAACTATCCTAGACATGTATAGCCTATACTATACTATTATACCCTAGTCAAGTATAGCTCATTATTGTCTATCCTAACATATATACTATATGCTATCCTATCGTAGAATATTATAGCCTAAATTAGCATAGTATATTTTACCCTTGTCCTTTTTATCTTAGCATAGCTTAGCATAGTATAGCCGAACCTATAATATCCTAGCATAGCATAGCCTATTCTAGGCTTGCCTATCAGAGTATAACATATTATAGCCTGGTCTAGTCTAACAGAGTATCGGCCGAAAAGTGATTATGTTATTGCCAAAACAAAATAATTCCCGATATAACTTTGATAGGACTTTGGTAATTATATAATTTAAAATAAAATGTAAAACAACATAAGGGTTTCAAATTTTGTTAGAATCGGCCGAATAGTTATGATGTCATTGCCCCCCAAAAATAATTATCGGTGTAACCTTGGGAGAACTTTGACAATAATACCATTCGAAAGAGAATGTTAAAAAACATAAGGGTTTCAAATTCCGTTAGAATCGGCCAAATAGTTACAATGTTATTACAAAAACAAAGCAAAATAGAATGTAAAACAACATATGGGTTTCAAATTTCGTTAGAATCAGCCGAATAGTTATGATGTCATTGCCAAAAAAAAATAATTATCGGTGTAACCTTGTGAGAACTTTGGCAATTATACCATTCGAAAGAGAATGTTAAACAACATAAGGGTTTCCAATTTCGTTAGAATCGGCCGAATAGTTACAATGTTATTACAAAAACAAAGAAAAATAGAATGTAAAACAACATAAGGGTTTCAAATTTCGTTAGAATCGGCCGACTAGTTATGATGTAATCGCTAAAACAAAATAATTATCGGTCTAAAATTGTGAGGACTTTGGCAATAATACGAGGGGCGGTCAATAAGTTTTGCAATTCGGATATAAGGAAACGAGATATGAGGAAAAGTGTTTTATTATTTTTTAATATAACTACCCTCGACTTCAATGCACTTGCGTCACTTGTCCCTGAGGCTTCGAATTCCCGACAACCAGAAATCTCTCGACTGCTGTTCAATCCACTCCTGGACGGCGAGCTGGACATCTTCATCGTCCCCAAACCAGCATCCACGCAGTGCAACCTTGAGCTGGCGAAATTAAAAGTAGTCGCTGGGGGCCAGATCTGGACTGTAGGGGGGATGGTTGAGCTCCTCGAATCCGCACTCGCGCAGGGCAACCTGAGCAACTCTGGCCTTATGGACTTTGACGACGTTGAAGTGGATCATGGGGCGTGAGGTTCCGTGAGGTTTCTAGAGACCCAACGGGCAGAGACCTTGGTCATGGCCAAATTGTCGTGGATCATGTTGATAACACTTCCATGTGATATTCCAAGTTCTCGCTCGACTTCTTCGACCTTCACCCGTCGATTTTATAGGATCATCCTCTCCACACGGGCCACATTGTCCTCGTTGGTCACGTCTGACGGGCGTCCTGGACGGGGGTCATCTTCAAGGGACTCACGACCATGGCGGAACTCCCTATTCCAGCGAGCAATGGTTGCATAGAAAGGGGCGGTGTCGGTGTACACTTCAACCAGGCGTTCATGGATCTCTTTTGCATTCTTGCCTTCCTTGGTCAAAAATTTGATCACTGCGCGGTGCTCAACCTTCTTCATTGTTGAAAAATTTGTGACTGACGATCTGCGATCAGCTACTGCTTCTTAAATAGACGAGGCAGGAGCGTGCGGCTGCAGGTCCTGACTTTGTCATAAGTTGTCCTAAAACCCCCACAAACAGCCATCCCCCTTCCTCTGTTTTTCCCTACCGATTCGCAAAACTTATTGACCGCCCCTCATACCTTTCGAAAGAGAATGTTAAACAACATAGGGGTTTCAAATTTCGTTAGAATCGGCCGAATAGTTACAATGTTATTACAAAAACAAAGCAAAACGGGTTATAAGTTGTTATTATACTCATTATTACAATAGTCTTAAGTTTAGATGATAAAATTATAATAAAAGCATTCTTTAAAGTCCCAGGTTGGAATCGATAAAGAATTTTTCGTGAATTTTCTGACAGAAATTGGACTCACAGAAGTGTTTATAACTTAATAAAAAAGATAAAAACTATTGGTTTGATGGCTCGAAAGAAAGGTTGTGGCGGCCATAATATAACTGCTAAGACAGAGAATAAAATGATTGAAGTAGAAGAACTTGTTTTATCTCAGGAGGAAACACCCGGAACTCATCTATCCCAAAGGAAGATCTCAGTGAATTAGGTATTTCCCGTTCTTTGTGCAACGTATTTTAAAACTACAAAAATTACAAGTTATAAAAAATGCGTATTTTACGTCGGTATATTAATGTAAGACAACGTAGAAAGACACGTTGTAAGTTTCTCTACGATTGCTATTCATCTCAAGATACAAGAAATTTTGTTTTTACCAACTAAAAAGATTTAACCAGGAAAGAGTTAACAAATAGTCAAAAGAACAGTTTTTAGTTTAAAGAAAAGATCCATCATCCATCCCACCCCTTAGCATGAATCCTCAAGATGAAAAAAAGGAAAGAAAAAAAGAGGTTTCTGCGGGAGTGTCATGGAGTGGTTCCTGATTGCTATATCCTAAAGGAGACTTCATTTTCCGTAAAATGTTGCGCCCTCTCAGACTAGCAAAACAACACAGCATTATTCTTATGGACTCTTGCATATGGAATTTACCTCAAGAAAAACAGCTCTTGCTAGCCGTCGCGGTCTCGGGTTCGATCCCGGATCCCGGCAAGAGCAGACACAAGCGTCAGTCAGCGCACGCAGAGATCTGGCTACCGACTGGTGCACGCGCTCTGCTCACCCTTGTATTTGGGTAGGTAGATCGTACACTACTCATCACACACAGAGTCAATTAAAACACTGCTTTCTTTCCTCGCCCGTCTTCGAAGCACAACACACACACACACTCTGTCTGTTCCAAGGAATCCTGCCGATGGGTATCTATATCCACGTACCTCTGACGCGGAACAGGTCCCTCTGCCCCGGGGCGACGAAGGTTCCACCTGGACGCTCTTTGGTGAAAAAAAAACACAATACTTCCTGACACCTCTCCCCAAAGAGGACCGACCCCTGCGCCCTCGGGCTTACTAGCGATTGTCATACTGACCTTTATGTGCATTTCATTATCCGATCGGGGATCCTCCTGGATAAAGGAAGGTTGGCGAATGAAACGAAACGAAACTTCAAGAAAAGTTTTACAGCAATATCAAAATTAAATTTAGTGAATTTAAACTTAGGGAAAAATAACGTTCCTGAGGAGGGTTGAGGAACTCCAGGAGACTTCTCCAGCGGATTAAGGGATTCTTATTATTACCCTTACCTAACCGCATTTACTAGAACGTTATTGTTCATTATATATATATATATATATATATATATATATATATATACATATATATATATATATATATATATATATATATATATATATATATATATATATATATATATATATATATATATATATATATGGTGCTGTGAGTAATTTGTCACCGTTAACAACTCTAAATTTTGCGGGTTGTCTGGCGTCGGTTCTCTCTTATTCCTATCATAGTATACTCAGTTGTGCATCGTACGAGAAAGAAGCAGTATCATGGCTTAATTCTATCCCCAAAATTTGAAAAATAAAGCTTTGCTTCTTGATATTCACGCCGGGAGCTGCAATACGAAGATATCCGTGATCTTGGATATCAATCTGAGGACGGTACAGAGGATCAGGGAAGGTTGGCTGAGTCAGGCTGTGGTTTCAATGGTGCGGCGGCTCAGAGCCCTCTCTCTAAGTGCTATGATAAAAAAAACCCTCGACTTTATCGTGGAGATCCAGGCCATCATTTACAACGATCCTAGCAATTCACTGAGGTCAGTAGACAGGGACAAGGAATGGATTGTCAGATTCTCCTTTCAGGTAGGTGGTGCATGAGAACATCTGCTACTATTCATACAAGATGAGAAAGGGTGAGCTTCTCTCGCGGAACATGAAAGACAATCGGAAGGAACGTGCTGCAAAGCTCGTGAACAGACCGGAGTTTTCCCTAGAGTCTGCATCATTTTTGCTTTCGGGTTAAAATTCACTTCTATAATTTAAAACTGTAAAGATGCTCTGGGTTAATATTTTTATGCATACCTAAATGTCGCTTCTAATTATGTAACAAAGATTTCCTACCGTTTTCCATAAATGATTTGATTCTTCTACTGATTTCTTTTACCAATATACATTGAGGTTCACTCCAAGGAAGTAACTAAACTTTTAGAGAGGATTTCTTGCGTTTATAGCTGCATTTCGGCGACCAATTTCGTAGCGAGGAATCGAAACGCCTCCGGTGATTCAGGAGGAAATTTAATAGGAAAATATCTTCGTAAATAATTATTGATTACAAGTATGAGCATAGACCCCGGCTAACTGCAATAAATCAATACACAGGAACCAATGGGTACCACTCAATGCTGGTAATTCTAATTCCTAATAAAAGTGGCAATAGTAATAATAATAATGAATACAATATTGGCTGAAAATGGTTAAAAGAGGAATGATAACAATAATTGGCAACTTGCTATGTTATATTCGATCACTGGAAGGGGATGGCGGCTCTAATTCATCCAATTGGGTTACCTATCATTTATTCGGATCGTGCCATATACACTACTACACTTCACATTGACGGGCATAGCCACAGCTCCGAGTTTTCATGGCAGAGGGTTCATATCAAAGTCTAGTATATTGTGTAAACAGAGAGTCATGGAATCCTGGTTTTGGCTTCCTAGGCCATTTTCGCAAACAGGGGTAAAATGATAGGAAGTCATCTAAATTTTATAAAAGACTATTTTGCAGTGGAGTGTTATTCAAGGAATACGACGTTCGCAGTCGAGGTATGAGGCGTGATTATAATTGTGAGAACTTCTCTATTCTCAGAGGTTTGAGTCATATACAATGAGACTTTGAGAAATGAGTTCAGATGCTAAACTATTGCAATCGTCCCATGAGAGACAATTAGTGGCGGAGTAATCGCGCTATTACATTATTGGCTTAGTGGGGGCGTCCCATTAGCATGTTCCTGAATGCCTAGTCTATACACAAAGGATGATGGTTAATTTAATTACAATTCGCGGGTTACCTCTCGTCATTTATACACACAGAGATGATTATATTTTATAAGGCTAAGGAAGCATCATTGGATCCTAGGATGTCTGTAAACTTAAAAAAAAAAATAACGACGACATTTACATAACTGCAATGGATGATATAATGATAAACTAATATGGGTATCTCGCGTGCAAAAAAGGAATAAAAGGCCTATCTACATGGTTCGAGTCAGTAAAATATTTCATTATTTGAGTCTCTGTCTATCATTCCAGGTAAATAAATGGCTAAGTTGATACATCGTTTATCGTTCAGGTCGGCTTTACCAAGTTGAGAATACCTGAACAAGGAAAGGTAGAAGGGTACTAAATGATAATTAAGGATTTATTGGCACAGAGTGTCGACCCTTATGTGTAGCCTAGATGCATGCCATGGAATTTGACCTTATCTCCCACTTCACGGACATTTTGGGATGGGTCGTAGCAATGGGCACAACATTTGTCAAGTCTAGCGTCTTTGTGGGCATGAAAGCTGGCTTTAAATTGAAAATGTGTGTGCGAATCAGTGCCTCATTTCCCTGAAATAAGTATGTTATGCTGTATTATCCTGTAGGGCCAGGAATATTGGGGGAGGGGGAGAATTGCACGGACTCTGTTGTCACTCACCAAGACTTGAGCCACTCTTCTGAATGTTTTAGAATGGTGTACTGCTGTGCTAATTCTTAGGGTAATATATATTTTTAGTTCGTTCTGGATTGCAGATAAAAAATGAACCGACACTCAACAGGTTATTACCTCGGTTGTCAACAAAGCGCCAGGGAGATGTAAGCTGCATCCATATGTCATTAGCGCAGGATAGTAATTGCTATCTGACATAGAGGAGTTGAAATCAGCTGCATTAGCTAAATAGCTTGACTGAATTTGTATGGCACTGTCATAAATTATCTGTACCGTTGCGCAGAATCGGGACAGGTAGCCATTAAAAAGGACTTCTGCTATAAATTCTGAAGACATCAACCTGAAGGAAAAAGCTTCGATCCATTTAGTGAATCTACAAATGACTTTAAGAAAGCACTTAAAACTTTTTGCTAGTATTGGAAATAGGGTCGAAGATATCGACATGGACTGTGTGAAACCTGCTGACAGGAGTTGTGAATGTTTGCATGTTGGCCCTGTGGTGTGGAGTAATTTTGATTCTTGGCAGATATTGCCACTTCTGACCCGATCTAGTAATTTTCTGAACATGCGTTTTCGGACTAATCAATCTTTAATTGAGTACACCCTAAACCACGCTAATAGCTTGGTAGGAAAGGTTAGGATTTATCGGTTCTCTTTGAATCAATTTCGATGAAACTTATTCCAGCTGGTCTGCACAATATTGCACCAATAACACTGGTCTGCGTCTAAAATGTACCTTAGGTTTTCTCTAGTGTTTCTTAATAAAATTGACCTCCTAAATCCTAATTTGGCATCCGTTTTTCTCTATCAGGTCCAGTTTTTGCGATACAGGGGTGCATAATAATTTTATAGTTTATACATCTCCTATATTACATAAAATTTCAATAGTTTTTGCACTACTGTATTCGCAGTAAATTTTGTGTACATTTTAAGTAATTATGTTAATAAGTTTTTATTTTTGCAGGTTAGAAATTGCTTAGCATTATAATAATAAGAATAATAATAATAATAATAATAATAATAATAATAATAATAATAATAGCGGTTGAGTTAAAAATGAACAGAAAATGTAAGAATCACTCCGACAGATTTTGCTATGTTTGCGGCAAAGTGACTTTTTCCGAGCAGCAATGTACAATCTCTCCTCTAATTAAATCTTTGTATCATGCATATTTTGGAGTAAGTCTAGGAGATCAAGATAATGGATTTGTACAACATATCTGCTGCAAGGGACGCTACATAAGTTTAAGACGCTGGAATCATGGCGAACAGAAGTCTCTCTCTTTTGGTGTTCCCATGGTGTGGAGAGAGGGCAAGGACCACACTATGGACTGCTATTTTTGCATGACAAATCTTAAAGGTGAGCATTGTATTAATTATTTAAGCTTTCTGTATTATACTGAATCCTGAAAATGTCATTATTATGCATAGAATTAGTATAAAATTAAAAACTAACATAGTTTACTTCAGCATGAACATATCTTTTACTAAACATTTATGTACTATCTACAACTCCAAATCAATTCCTTTATGTAATGTCCAATTATATTTTCCACAGGTATAAATAAGAAGAATAAACACAGTGTGGCATATCCGGATGTTCCTACTGCCATCAAACCCTTGCCCTATGGTCCAGGAATTCCTATACCTTCTCCCGTTGAACATATAGAGGACCATGAAGAGATTAATATGGAAGTTGATCAAGATTATGACACATCTGAGCCTTATCAGGTTTCCACACATGATATGGTCGCAAGACCGTTCACTCAAGTTCAGTAAATGACCTAGCCATGGATATGGGGCTTTCAAAGGCGAATACACAACTTCTTGGCTCTCGACTTTGTGAAAGTAATCTTCTCGCTTAAGAAACAACATTTAGGGGGGGTACAGAAATAGAGAACAAGAGTTTCGAAGCTATTTTTTACAGCATTATTCCAGCTCTTTAGTATACTACGCCAATATTTAAGTACTTGTTGAGTCCCTTGGAATTCCCTACAACCCATTAGAATGGAGACTTTTCATAAATTCTTCCAGTAGAAGTTTAAAAGCTGTGTTACTGAATATTGGTAACAAGATAGCTTCCGTTCCTATAGGCCATTCAATCTAACTTACTGAAAGTTATGAAAATATGAAAAAAAATGCTTGATGCAATCAAAATTACTCTACCGACAATTAGAGGATATGTAGTGACTTAAAGGTAAGATCAATTTACACTTGGCATTTCTAAACTCTTTGATAGTGACATTTTCATTTTTAATTGTTAATGCCTGTATAAACCTTTTGCTCAACTTAAATTTTACAAGAATCTTGCAAATCTGGAAATCATGAGTCATATTTTAGTTATATTTTTTTGTTGAAGTGTGTCCCTATAGGTTAATGCATCCGTTTGGGTTAATGGGGAACTTATGCTAATTGAGAAGATATACAAGATAATACAATGAACTCAAAATAAGATTTACATATATCCAATTAGTTCCAATACAATGATTTAATGCATCAGCATACAGGACTTTTCAGTACATATTCATATTCTTATTATTTTAAGAAATATTACTTTAAATTTGTTTTTAGAAATATTACACTTTGAATTTACATACCCTGCTAAATTTCTTTTCAGGTAGTGTCTCTTACTCGTATACTTGGGATGCAAACAGACGACACGAAGCATCCCTGTTTCCTATGTTTATGGGACAGTCGTGCAGATAGTATGCACTATGAGAAGAAGCTTTGGCCTCCACGAGAAGCATTTAGAATTGAATCAAACAATGTGATAGCTGAACCTTTAGTGCCTCTTCACAAAGTACTGCTTCCTTCACTGCATATAAAGCTTGGCATAATGAAAAATTATGCCAAAACCCTTAATAAAGAAGGCCAAGCTTTTAAATTTCTTCTTCAAAAATTTCCACAAATCAGTGATGCTAAGCTCCATGCGGGAATTTTTGATGGACCTCAGATCAGGAACTTGATGAGAGATTAGCAGTTTGAGGCATCAATGACGAACATAGAAAAAGATGCCTGGAAAGCTTTCAAAGCTCTAGTTAACAATTTTATAGGCAATAAAATAAGCCCAGAATATGTTGATTGCCCTGGTTTATCAGCTCCTAACAAGTCTCAAATATTTGGGAGCTCGAATGTCTATAAAGATACACTATTTACAGTCCCATCTGGATTATTTTTTTCCGACAACAGCGTGGATTACAGTGAAGAACAGGGGAAAAGATTCCACCAGCACATAAAAACAATGGAATCCAGGTACCAGGGTAAATGGGACGTAAACATGCTTGCTGACTACTGTTGGTGTTTGAAGCGTGATGCTCCAGATGAGAGGCACAAACGAAAATCGCAAGGGCGTCTTTTCTTGGAAATTAGAATTATTTTCTTTATTATGTTGCATTCTTTAATTTTTTGTTTTATTAAAAGGATTATAGTTTACATACGTTTATTCCTGTTTCTATGATATAACAATAATAATGCATTATTAGATAGAGAAAGGTTTTTTTAATTTTTCTTTTTAGGGAAAAAATGAGGTAATCTCAATGAAAATGGTGTATGGTGTACTGAGAAAATCTGACCTGATTGAACAAAAATACATTCATTTTTGAGCTCAGGAGGTTTGATTCATTAAGAAACCACAAAGAAATCTTGAGGAACAGATTTTTTTTCAAACGCAGGCCTGTGTAATTTATGTTTTCATTATGCCGTGTTACTTCTTTTAATTTTTAGTTCAGATTCGTCGCTTCTTGGATGAACCACGCTAATAGCATCTATCTTCTTTAAGAATAATGAGACGTCGCAAAGGCCTCAACGATGAAGAAAATTCTTTCATTTTCAAGGAAAGTGCTGAAGGCACCTCTGTTCATGTTATTGCGGAGAAGTTAGTTTGCCATCTAGACACGGTTAGACGATTTCTGAAGGACGCTTCGCTAAGGAAGAAGCGATCCGATTGTGGAACCTACAAGACTGTGACAGCTAGGGATATGAGGAATATTGGCCGTCAGTTACGTGGGTAACACAAACAAAAAAAAACCTCTCTTTTTTTAACGCCACTGGCCGTCCGCAAGTACCGAAAACCACCAGGAACCGTAACCTGGAAACATGGCTTCCTTGCGATCTTCCCTGAAACTGCCTCCTTTAATGCCATTTCACAAGATTTTGATGCTACAATGGGCCCAGAAATATATGGCGTTAGACATGAGTTGCGTTCTCTTCAATGACGAGACCAGGGCGACCCTTGACGAATCTGACGGTTGGGCAAAAAGTTGGGTGTATTTTGGAGATGAGCGTCACCAACATTTGCGACGTCAGCAGCATAGAGGAGGAGTCAAGGTGTGAGTGGCTATAAATGTACACAGTCTTGTTGGCCAACTCAGGGTGTATGATTGGGTTTAAGTGACCTCAGACGCCTAGTGCAACCTCTTGAAGGGGGTCTTAGATCCCTAGCTAGATGACATATCGTTGTCACTTCTAAGGACTAGTTTTCATGCATGACAAAGCTCAATCGCACTCTGCCAAGGCCACAGAAGGATTCCTAGATTCTTACGGCATACAAGGTGACAAGTTGATGGTGTGGCCGCTAGCATCTTCTGATCTCAACTCAATTTAAAATTTTTGGTATATCATTAAGCTCAATATTTTTGCCGATGGACGTCAATTTTCATCTTAAGTAGTCTTTGTGCGATCATCAAAGCTGCAGCAGCGGGAGTCAAACCTGCTACTATTAAGAAATTGACAGATCAATGCATGATAGGGTTTTGGAAGTCTTCCATCGAAATGGTGATCATGTATGCAAAGAATTTATTATGTCTATCAATCGTGTATATAATTATGGTTTCCTGTTAAATATATACGCAAGGTATGCTTATTGTGTATAATTATCCTTGGTTTTCTTAAAAATCTGTCTTGAGGCGCTACTTTCATTCAAAAGCTGTTAGCGTGGTTCACCCCAAAATCGACAAATCTGATATAGAAATTGCAGGATGTAACATAGCATAATGAAAACAACATTAGTGTTATCGTATTGTGCAGACTAGCCAGGAAAGGTTTAATCAAAATTGATTGACTGAAAACCGAGAAATCCTAACTTTTACAACCAAGTTATTAGTGTGGTTCAAAATGTACAAGGTGGCTAAATTTTTAAATGGGTTAGATTACGTGAGAGATCAAATGCAAGTCTACGAAACAGAGGAGTGAGATAGATCTGATTAGGCCTTGGGATAAATCACAAATGATGAAGAAACGAGGCTAAGGACTGATATTTTGTGGTTTTGTAGTTTAAAGGAATTTGAAGGATAGGCAAATAATGAGATAAATTCCTCATCTGTAGTCTGAGTGCCAGCGAGAGTTTCATAGCACATTTTTGCACATTGTGGAATGACTGGAGAAATTGGATTAACGAATTAGGTCTGCGCAATGCCCTGTATAAAAGAGGATGATAAAAACTCATTTGACGAAAGCTGCACATCATCCGTACCATGTGACACAAAAGATCATCATTCAGATATTGGCTACCTGAACTGAGTCAGATATCGTTGATGTATTCACTGAAAAACTCGATAGTGCGAACTTTTCGATGGAGGTGTTTCATGGAATGAGACCTGAACACTCTTAAGATGGCGCAATGATCGGGGCACACTTAGAATTTCCACTCTCTTCTAGCATGTTTTTGAAATGTTTTATTCGAATCATGGCTTATGATTGAGCTCTCCTCTATTGGAGCGACTTTTCTGTCACTTGCATTTTTAAGATCGCGGGCTGGTTTGGGGACCAACTGGTCCAGGTGAGTATCAGGAGTTACGATCTCAGGTAAGCTGTATGTGGATCGGTAGCTGTCGCACGAAGTATTCCTTAAAGATTTTCTAGCAAATGTTATCTCCCAGCATGTCTAGTAATTTCTTAAGTATATAAACGTGGTGTAGGTAGGAAAGTTGCGTGGTCCTGGCTAGCATCTTCATTTTTGAGGGACAGTTGTAGCCTGGTGCTCAGGGATCGCCCCTTTTAGCGTCGCGTGTGTGCAAGAGCTGTTCGAGTCTCTTAATAAAAGAAGACACCTCCACACAATGTAGCAATTGGGCAGGTAATACTATGTGTTTTTTAATATCAGTGGATAGGGAGCTTCAAATTGTAGATTTTATTGTGTAGAAAACAAATCTGAAGCAAAAGTTTAATTGTGATAACTGTTACTCCATCAATTTTCAGTTGATTAATATTGAATTGTTGATCATTTTGCTATTGTAGGTACGCCAGAATATTTCTTCGCAAGTTTTCTGTGAGGGCCGTTCCCATTTTCTCTCATGGAGCATTGTTCTAACTAATTAATATAATATACCTCCTTGTTGCATACAGAATAAACAACCTATAAACACTAAATGTTCCTCGTAGTGGTGGTAAATTCTGTGTACTTACCTTATGGCTAGCCGGAGTTACCTGTGATGTTACATAAGTACATGCCAAGAAACTATTTTGGCCTTTTTCCGTAAGACGTACCTGTGCAGTACTTTATTACCTGTATATAATGGATACTAACCTGTTGTATTAGGTTTTAATTCACTCTGAACTCGTTGCATAAATGACTCAAGTCAAAACAAGGACGAATGAAGTTCTCATCCGACTAATTTTGTTGCTACTGGGCGGAAGCTGTTGATGTCTGAGCTGCCAACTGTGAGGGATATCCTGAAAGAGAAAAATGAAGATGATAGGAAGAACTACAATGTGGACAAGTTGGTTATACACATGCACACTGGTCTGATTTATCAATAGAGAAAAGCTAATGCTCTTTGTAAACCACATATTATCAATTAAAATGGCCCCATCAGGCCTAAGTTCAAGAAGGTCTGAAATTGGACAGGGAAGTTTTCTCTTCGGAAGATTAAACTTGAAGCCAAAGAGATGTCATTCATTGTCAATTTAAACGAGTTATTTGATACTTTTACTTGCAAGTCTTTAGATGGAGGAGACTGCGTGATCTAAGCTCGCATTAACTGTACCTGCAGTAGAGAGAAAATATTCCATTGAAGGATCTAGCCTACATCAAGGAACACAGGAAGAAGGTTGGAAGTAAGAAGGCTACCAAATTGGAGGGACCTGATGTGCCAAACCACAATAGAAAGGTGAGAACATCGAAAAGACAGTGGATAGAAAAGAAGACAGAGATAAAGAGAAGAAGCAAGAGGGGGAATGCTGCAGCAGCAGAGAAGGCAGCCGGTAAGTATGTTAAGATATTTTTGGCTGATGATGATGAGGATCTGAAAATGAAGTAAATTGGTGCTAAAGATATGTTTGTCCCTAAATTTAAATTATTTCCAGAAACCACCCCTAAGCTTTCAGCTTCAACCAAGGTACAAAAGAATCTATGATGAGATTTTAAACATTATTCTTGCTAGTGTAGTGTATGGCATAGGACTGAGGCACTGCAGAAATAGCAACGACAGCTCTTATTGATGCAGGAATCACTAGAGAAGACAACACAAGTAAAGTTATTAATAGGAACAATCTTAAGAGAGCACAGGATGAGTTTATGATAAAGCTGTTCAAGAGTTCGAGAAAAAGTGCAGAGAGTAAAGACGATCTTTTGCATCCTCTTTGATGGACGGACTGACTTGACCAATGTGATGACGGAAGCTGAGGGTAATCACTAATATTTGCCTTAAAAGATAAAAGAGAACACTTTCGTGCTGTTAGTGTGCCTGGGAGCTACTTTCTGTTCTAATTTGTATCAGAAAAAGCAAGTAAAGAGAAGTCACATGTGAAAAAAATTGGTAAGTCCATGATTGTCTGGCTGTAATAATAAGGGTTTGATAAAGCCTTGTTGGCCATTGGAGAAAACTTTACAAATGACAAACACTGGTGTGAAAGCTGGAAGAATGCGGAAGCTGGAGTTGCACTTGAGAATAAAGCTACTGTAGTTGTTATGCATTCTGCACACCGGTGTACTTCCCTTGCGCCGTCTCATTGTTGACCTTGATGGCCTTGCTCTGTCAGATTACAAATTATCTTGGCCAAAATGAAAGTTAATTAATTCTGTTACAGACTTTTATATAAAACCAAACTTCACCCGGATCTATGTTGGCTTTTCACTGCTCAAGCTGCTTGATAAGGCCATTCAAGATCTCTCAACACAACGACACTATTGATACAGCATTGGCTGTACAGTCATGTATGGAGTACTTCCTACAGGCTTGGCTCTATGACCATTTTCAAAAACTCGGACTTAAATGGGAGAAGCTGAAGAATTTGTAATTCATTGTGGATTTCTTCATTGCAGTGTATTAACATTGTTGGTTCAACAAAAAGTCAAGCATTTTCTGGATCCTCTTTCAGCTGGACTGCCTCAAGTTACATATAAATGAGGAGCTGGGCATTGCCATGCCAACTGGGAGACGATCTTCGCGTAGCCACAATTGTGCCATCATCCAAACAGTTTTATGCTCTGAAAATAGGAAGAAGATTGAGGGGCTGTAGAGAAGCCTGGACATCAGGGGGAGAAAGAGACTCAGATACTCAGTTGAGGAATTCATCTGTTAGGACAAGAAGGAACCATGGCATCAATTATGATGCTTCCGACATTGGTCACTTGATCAGCTGGTCGTAAAATGTGTCCCATCCACCTCTCGCCTATTCTCTAAAGATCTCTGAGGTGAAAGATTTCGCCAACATTCGCATGGAAGGGCTCAACTGGTCTTGCCACAGACAACGCATTCAAAGTATTATTAAATCTGTGACTCAGGTTTCTTCTATGTATTGCTCAAGAAAAAACATCAGACTGATGTCGAGGACTGAGTCAAAGTAGGAATTTTGCAACCAGGAAAAGTTAAAAAATTTAGCGAATGATCTATTTAAATGTATAAGGTGATAATAATGCAGTTCACCTGTTAATTAATATGTAATTTTGATTAGGTTTAGTCAATATACATGATTTGTCTTATATATTTTAATATACTATAAAGGGGCTCGATAGAGTAAAATTAGCAATTTAGAAATACAAAATATTTTAGGTTAGAGATATTCTATCTAAAAGATTAGTTCATATTTGAATCACATATGTAACACCACATAATTTAGAGATCCCTCATAGTAAGATTTTTTTCTGATTCATGTTGGCACTAATTATGACCCGCCCTAACATGGTAAGAAAGCCCTAAAACTTAAAATTTTAGCTTGTTTTTATAGCTCATGATCTTCTCCAAGTGGTAAAGTAGTTTTATTTGAGTTAACCAAGACGTGCTGGTTGGGGGAGGGGTTCGTTTGAAACTCTGGAGTTAAATGGTTGACTTACCATGGTAGTCTGGCTGACTCTTTGATAGTGTGCCATCATTGTTCTGCTGCTTGCGCTGAGCTGGACTTCCGTTCCTTCCATTGATTGCTGCTCTGGAAGGTTGCAAGGCGATTGCCACAAAAGATCACACAAAGGGGATAATCAGGTTTGTAGGGTCATTCCTGGAAGAGTGAACAGGTTTGTCTCCACACTCCAGGAGAGTAACTAGACTTGCAAAGAGGATGTCGGGCTCGACTTGGCGACCAATTTCGTGGTAAGGAAGAAAAACGCATTCTGGGATTCCAAAGGGATTTAATAAGAAAACAATCTTCGTAAATAATTAATCACAGTTATAAGCATAGATCGCAGCTAACTACTAAGTTGAACAGGACTGAGATACTATTGCAGTCTAAGTTAATCCAACGGAGGAATATGGAAGCGAAAATGATCGATGCACAAGAATAACTGGGTCCAGAACAATGAAGACAAGGTTGGCTGACATTGGTTTAAATAGTAGGTACAATAACAATAATTGGCGAATGAAAAGGTTATATTCGATCAATGAAAAGGGAGGCTGGCCCAAGTTCACCCAGTGGAGGTCGAGTTGGGTGCTTGCCTAATACACACCTAAACTTCGCATTGACGGCCATGGCAACGCATCTAGGTTTCCGTGACAACGTGTTATTATCAAAGTAAACAAATCGTCATGAAAGCCCAGTCATTTGGGTCCTATGCCTTTCAGTAGACATTGGTGGCTAAGTATCATAGGGTACTGTCTTATACCGTGAGGGCGGTATACAAGGAATACGACGTTAGCCGTCGCAGTCTTTAAAATTGTACGAACTCCTCTGTTCTCAGATTGGTTTGCAACATACATATGTTGGTATTCTTGTACTTTCTCATAAATTGCTAATCCTATTTGTTCTCTAGTCTGATAGGAGATTTTCTTGTGCTAATTCTGGTACCACTGGCTGTAAATATTTTGTATTTGAAACAAATAATATAATCTTATTAATGCTGAGTACATTTTCTTAGTAATTATGAGTACATTTTCTTATTAATTCTGAGTACATTTTCTTCTCACCCCGCCTTTCTTAAAATCTTCCTAAGAACAGCTGTAAACATTTGGAAATATAGGAACCCCTTTGCTCACTTTTTTACTTGTATTTTATTACTGACTGAACGTAGCCTAAATTACGATGTTACATGACCACATATGTAAGAGACTATGTTAATGTCGATTTTGTTAGTTCCTTTTTTCCTGTATGTTGAATACTGAATTTGTGTTTACTGAGGCTCTTTCATAGTCTTTTGAAAGGTATTTCATATCCATTTATTACACAATGTAACGCAATTTTTGTTCCTAGCCAGTAAGTGTTATTTTTCCAATGCTTTTTTATTGCAAAAAATAGAAAATAGCCAATATTTGTTTTAAACTTGGCTTTCGCAGATTATATGTTGAAATATTTACTAAAAATAGACAAAAATAAAAATCACCCATTGTAAGGATAAAAACAAAAACAGTTAAATTTATACAATTTTATTGGAACTTCTAAAAAGATATATAAAAAACAGGTAAAAAAGGTTAGAAGTGGACAGTTTTCCTCGATATCCGTTTGCAGTGTAAATCCCTTTCCCGTACAAGCCCCCAAATGTAGTATTGCTTTATGTTTTCATTGTATACTACTTGGTATCTATTTTAAAAATTCAGTATATCTTGATGGAAGCGCTCCTCTTGCTCCTCTGATATTCTACTGATATATCAGTAGATATATCCTCTGATATTCATATTCTACTTGAACTTGTCCAAATGGGCATCAAGGATGCTACTTTCAGGGACATTCTGCAGCCCATTTGGCCATAGTTTTTCTCTAAATTCTCAGCCAGTTGGACATAATTGTCAACTTAGTGGTTGCCTCCAAAGCTCTGACACACCGAAACAAACTCTTCCAGGATTCCTTTTCCTTTTCAGGGAATTCTAATCATACTATGATTTTTCTGATTTGTGGTCCAACGAAAACATCAGCTTTCACTTTTGCCTCAGAGAGTTTGGAAAATAAATTCTGAAGGCAGCAGACTTTTTGATAAGAGCTCTAACAAACTGCTTCATGAGACCGAATTATAAATACAATAGAGGAAACAACACATTTTGAGTTCATCATAGGGATGGCTAACCAGTGACCTGCGGGCCACGAACTGAGCTACCGCCAATTCTCTAATGACTCACCAACGTTTTTATTTATAGCAAAATATTACAGTAATTTTTAACATTTCCTTCAAGGTTTTCATTTTTCAAAATATTTTTTCCGCGCCGTTTGATAATTATTTCATTTTTAAATCAAAATAAACAACTGGTAAGCGTGTCTTTATACCAGAGTTGCCATGAAGGAATATTTTGGTAAAACTGCAAATTACTTGTCAGTAGCTTGAGTTTTGTGGTCTGATATCGTTTCGTTCAGACCACAAACATAAACTTGGTTATGATTATATTTAAGTCCGTTTAATTTGAATAATGAACGAAGAATATTGAAACAAAACTTGAAAATGCTATTCGTACATTTGTAAGTTTAGTATTATTTAAATAAATATTTTGCCTTTAAATGTCAAAATTTTGGGAAGTATTGTTATGAAGAAATATTCACATAATTAGATATTTTGTTTTCAAGAATAAAATAACATAATCCTAAAAAGATTACTCACTTTTAACTGATTTGATAAAAATTGTGCGTGACTCTGTTTCTCATGCTTCGCAGCCTTAAGCTATCTTTCTCTAAAAGTGTTTTCTTGTCGCCAACTCATTTTTTTAAATTCAGTTGTGATCATTCCTTGAAGAGTGCGGAAGTTATAACTCATAAAAAACTGACTACATAGAAAAAGAAAATTAGTTCGGAATGTAGTGGAAGTGAGAGATTATTTCACGAAGAGTGGAGTGTCAAATAGGGTTATTGAACAAAAAAAAAAAGTTTTTTTCTGTCTTTGCAAGGAGTCAGTCGTAGTTTGCTCATATAATATTAAACGCCATTTAAAAAAAACAATCATCAAAATTTGTGCTCAGTGACAGATGATGAAGGAAGTGAAATTATTCGAAGACAAGTAAAAAACGGGAACAACAATGTAATAATTTCAAAAGGATGTTTAAAACGAATAACAAAAGTTCAGCAGCTAGTTTTCAGTTATCATCTACTATTGCTCAACACGGAAAGCCACTTTCTGATGGTAATTATTTAAAAGAAGCTTTTTTTTCAAACTGCTCAAAAACTTTATTTGAAGACTCAGAATAAAAATGAGATTCTCAAACGAATTAATGAATTACCAGTCGCTAGAAAAATGGTGAAAGATAGAATAGTTGTAAGGAACAAAGATGTAACCGATAAAAATTTTTATTAGATTAAAATAAAGCAGGAAGGTTTTTAATTCGTTTAGATAAGAGTACAGATATTACAACGCTTGCCCATCTAACAGTCTTTGCAAGATTTGTTTCCGGAAATATAATGAAGACATAACTAATGAAATTGTTGACTCTGTCTGAAAAAAACTAGAGGTCGAGATATTATGAATAAAGTGAAGAAGGAATTTATTGAACTTGGCATTGACTTCGGAAATATTGCATTTGTGACAACTGACGGTGCTCCAAGTATGAATGGAAAACACGTTGGATTTGTGCATTACTGAAACGACAAGTAAATCACAATTTAGTTGAATTTGATTATATTTTGCATCAAGAATGATTGTGTGCAAACGGCCGTTTGAGCTCACATTCTTGCCAAATGTCAATTCAACAAGCTATTGGATGAGGTCGACCCGCAATTTTCGGTGTTCCTCATATATAAAAATGTCAAATTGTTGAGCCGTGGTCAGGTATTGAACCGATTTGTTAAGTTGTTAGAAGAATTAAGAGTTTTCTTAAGTTAAAAAGGACATGATTATTCAGAACTAATTGATATAAATTGGGTAGAGTGACACATCTTTTTTGCTGCTTTAACATTGCACTATAATTATTTTAAATAAAAAAATTCATGTTTTTTGGTGTGTTTTGCCGTCAATGTTTGAACATATTAGAGCTTACAAAAAAAAACTAGACATTTTTTCAAGAGATCTAGAAGAAAAAAAGATGAAGTATTTTCCATTATTACAGAAGCACTTCTCAACTTCCAATTTCTTAACTAACAATGCAGGAAAGGAAGAAAATAAACTCAACAAGTATTCTTCAGTACTAAAAATTGCCAATCATTCAATTTCAGAGAGGTTTTCCTAATTCTGACACCTAGATAACACCTTACAATTCCCCCATTCGATTCTGTTTAAAGATCTAAGTTATTGGCTTGAACTTAGTAACTTGGAAATGGAATTAGTTGACTTCCAAGAAAGAGCAGTGTGGAAGGCAAAATTTATTGATCTTAATCTGAAGTTGCAAAAAAAAGAAGTAAAGGTATCAGTTTTGAAAGTAACGCAAGTATATGAATCCTTAGAAAGCAGCGTAGAGAACCTCACACTTGTATAATGCAAATCTTTACCAAACTCTTTTTTCGTCAATAAAAATGGCCTTAACTTTACAAACAAAGTGTAGTTCCTCTTATTTATGTGAAACCATTGTTTTCAGATGAATTTCATCAACTCAACCACCAGGAATCGTCTTGGTACGGATATGAGTGCTGCATTTATGAGACTGAAGACAACAAAGTACGAGCCTCTAATAGCAGACTCAACTAGCAGCTAAAATGCAGCAACAAGTCTCTCATTAATAATAATACGGGAAGTAAATAAGTGAACCATTCATGTTTTTTTTTAATATAAAAGTACTAAAAATGACCCGTGAATTAAAATGTTCACCATCCCTGCTCTATCTTTTGCTCTATATTATGCCTCAAACAGAGAACTCCCTTTTTTGGGGCCAGTACTTCTTGTGGTATCCCCCTGTCCCAAAGAAAGAGATGACATGGAAACTTAATAAAACCCCCATGAAGACTCATCAAAAATGGTACCATTTTGAAGTCTCCAATCACTTCCTAGGCATAATCCTTATAACTCAGAGCTTATAGCAAGAGCTTGACACTGTTTAAGACCTCCTTTAATGCTTCTTGAGGAGCTGTCTATGAAGAGCCTCAACCCATCTGGATTACGTGTAATTTCACTTGCATCAAATAGACTAGATACATCATTACAGTAGCATGACTCCACTTGATAAGTAAATAATCTTGAGAAATGTTATGACGTTTCTTTTGACTTGTTGCTTGCACATTTTCATCCAACAAATTCCATTTTTTGAGCCTGGAAATCAAAAGCTCAGATTTTACTTTAACAAGGCGAGATCTCTGACAAGGTCATTGAGGTCTCTTTTGTTTCGATAGTCTGGATTCCTCTCAACAGCCATATCTCAGACACTGTAGTCTACATCTTCATTGATCTTTACAGCTTCTGAATTGTTGCTTTTTTTCTGAGAGTGACTTATTCCTTTCTGAAGGGGTAAGTACAGTAAGATCAGCACTGTGAGATATTGGTGTAATAGAGGATGTAAGATCGGGATAGGAAATAGCAGGTGCATTTTTGCTTGGGTGATTAGTGGATTCACGCCAAATCCTTGGAATGGCAAACTTCATGCTATTCTTTCCTCTCTTTGCCATCCTGAAAAAGTAAAAATATATACTTATTACTCCTTTGGTTTAAAAAGAAACTTAACAGCTTGTGTCATTTAATATTTTAGTCTTTAAAACAAACAATTTTCATATTTTCCAAATTTTTCTTGCAGTGTTTAAAATCAAAATAAAGGGTCCAGGGGTTGTCTTCGTCCTCAACTGCCGTGGCAAATTATGTTTTGTAAGCTTCACACTTTCCCATAGATGCCGTCACGCCAAGCCTTTTTTCTCTTGTTTTGATGAAATGGCCGCAGATATAACAGAATGCATCTGGAGAATGATTGCAGCCTCTTGGGGCCATTTCTCTTTTGATGTATTCACTATAGTAGCTAGAGCTGAAATGATAGCAAATCTGTGAATCCCTGTATAAATATGTCTGAAGTAATATTCCAGAATATTCCAGAAGGTTCTAGAAGTATCCAGGGGTGTGTTCTGGCAAGTTTTGGAACATTCTTGAAACTTTATAAAATTCTACTAAATTCTAGAAATTTCATTAAATCGCGAAAGTTTGGAAAGCTTCATTAAAAGAAATACTATTCTATAACATTACAATACCTTTTTTAAAATAAGGTTTACCCTTTTCTACAAGGCTTTAAAAAAATTAAAGCCTACAGCTTTTTATATATTCTCAATATTTTTTCAGAAATTGGCAAATTTAGAAATTCAGTTTCCTCTCTACTATTTAGATTTACTTTAGTTACGAACAACTGAGAAATGACACTTTTAACCCACGAACAAGAAAAAAGTAAAATTTTGTTACATAATGTTATCTACCATAACTGAACAGATTACAGGTTGTCAAAAGGAATAGTAATTTCTCAGACCTTCCTGCTCTGGTGGCTGATTGTAGGGCAGTGTTTGTGTTAGTCTGTTAGGTATGGCTTTTGAAATTAATTTATATGTTGCAGATAAGAGACGAGGAAGGTTTTAGAAATACAAGTCAATCAGTCTTTATAAAAAACACAAAACAGAATCGTTGGGTGTACCATTGAAATCGTACTTACATTTAATTATTTTGTAAACAGACTAAAGAGGTCAGAAAAACCTTCTTCGCCATCATTCATCAGTTCGAATTTACATCCTCTTCAAGTGCTTTACAATTTTTAATGCTCTTAGATGCAGGTTAAAATGTAACTATTTTTCCTGGTACAACTTCATCCTGATTTAATGAGTAATTTTCATCTACTCCATACATAGTTCCTGATCGAATTTTTCAGCTCTTTTTCTCTGTTTGTAATGTTGTTTCCTTGCTTATCCTTTAGTGTTATTATTTGTTGTCTACCACTAGTTGGATGTTGCTTCGTATTTTTTAGTGATTCGTTGTTTTCTCGAGATTTTCTCACTAGTTTCATGTTATATGTCATATTTTCTACCCTAATTATTATTCTCTAATTGTTCTAACCCGACGCGTTTTTAGTATTTTGTCTAAAAAGTATTTTCTTAGTGTCACTTTTTTTGTTTTTGCATGAAAGGAGGAGGAGGACAAAGATGACTTAGGTGGTAATGAAATTCATCTTAATTTAATGAATTCATTTTGATGATTGTAGAGCCCTTCACATAAAAACTCGTGCTCCTACTATTAATTGTGACTCCTCGGCTACCGCCATGTTAACGCCATCTCCAACACATAGTAGGATTAAACCGCAGGAAGAAAGGAAGAGAACGAACACAAAAAGAAAGGGTCAATGCAAAGAACAAACAGGAATTAGTTTTTTTAAAAACACAATATACAAGATCGCAAAAGTCAAGCTGGTCGCATATAAATTTCAGGGTCATTACGATGAATTTTCAGTTGCTATTAAAAAAAAAGACCCGCAAGAGGCACTCGATAGGGCGAATCGGGATCGTTTTGGAGAGTGGACCATCGAATCGAATCTGTCTATAGAAAGAAAAAGACAGGGATCACTGTGGGAGCACAGAAGATCACTTAGTCAGAGAGGAACAGTTCGGAAAAAAACTTAAGAAAGGATAGGAGGAGTAAATAGGTCGGTGGCTATACATCAATGAGAGGTGTGGTAGGGAAGGGGGTGTTCGACTAGACCGGTAGGAGACGAGGCGAGGTGAAAAGACTCACTCACCTTAAGACGCTGCTTCGAGATGCTGTGATAGAGTGTGGATATTTATTAGCGCGTGGTTTATCCCTGGAAGTTGTGTCGAACGTGTTGTTTGGACGGATAGGTCTTGTGTACGTGTTTGGCTACTTATGCTATGTGTCAGGCTGCCGCATTTTGGAATTAGAGCGTAACCCACGAGCAGTAGTCCTCTTCCTCGGGACCTTACGTTCAGGCTGTGAGGCTTCTTCCACCGATTGTGCGAGTTTGGGAAGTGTATGTAGTGTAGCTGTCTCGATTGGGTTTAGTGTTGATTGCGTTGTGTTCTGTTTATGGAGAACTGAGGACACGGGGTAGGGGGAAGGGGCTGTTGAGAGGGAGGTGGTGTGAATGACAAAGGTGGTGGTGGTGTAGCTTGGGCATGTGCATGTGTTAAGTGTTGCGGCAGGCGTTCGTTTTTAATGTTCTTCAAGTAGAGCAAATATTTCTTCGCTGAAGATTATCTGCCCATACCGTGCGCAGCGAGACGCTGGTTGAGTGGTTGTGCGTACTGTCGGTAGTCATCCCCCAACAAACTTCTAGCCTCCACCGAAAGGTTTGCAGCTGTCAGTCTGTGTACAGAGTGGAGGAGATGGTGTCCGAAGCAAATGCTGGTGTGGCTTGTGGGCCTCCTGTGTAGGGTGTAGTCGAGATGGTGTCTAAAGGTACGGATGGGGTGGTAGAGGAAGGGTGGGAGCAGGAGTAAGGATGAGATGGGCATAGAGAAGGATAGGGACTGTGGTAGAAGGAGTGGAAGATGGCAGAGACGGACTAGGATTCGTCGAGGGAGGATCTAAGAGAGAAATAGGATAAGGATGGAGAGAGGGGGGGGATTTAAGGGAAGAAAAAGATCAAAAGAGTGGAGAGACTGATAGTAGGAGAGGTTAGAGTAGCAGAGTCGATTAAAAAAGAGACGAGATCGGTGGGAGTAGAGACAGGATCGATGGGAGAGGAGACATGGTCGCTAGAGGAGGGTTAGGATCGACCGGGAGAGGAGTAGGATCTAGGGGAGGAACGATGGAGAAAGGGATTAGGGTGAAAGGGGGCAAGGTCGAGGAGAGGAGGAGCGCCAGCAGTAAGTGAAGGGATAGGAGTGTCTAGAGAAAGAGGCGATTGGCGGAGAGGGGGAAACGGGAGCGGTGAGAGGAGTGGAAACTGAAAGAGGGGTAGGAACGAGAGGAAAGGCAGTGCAAGGAGGTAAGGAGCTAATAGTGAGAGGGGTAGAGGTTAAGGACGTGTAAGTTGGTAGTAGTGGTGGCCGTGAATTATAGTATTTGCGTGTATGGTGTTTATGTGCGCTGGGTATTGGTATGAGCGGCGAGCGTGCGTTTCTTTGTTCGTTTATAACGGCGAAAAGTGTCTCGATGAAAGAAAATTTGCCCTAAATCGTTCGCAGCGTATAGCTGGTTAAGAGCCCAGATATGTCTTGTGCCATCGCGAAGAGCATGATGGCCAAATGTGTTTTCGAATTACTATGGTGTGTGGATGTCTTTGTTTGTGTGTAGGTGACGTCTTGTGATGTGGTTGAATATGTGAACCCGTGCGCGCTGACAGCAGCGGCATATTATTTTGTGAGTGGTGGTGGTGGGGGCAGTATGACTGGGGCTGGAGGTGGTGAAGATGTTTTTATGTGGAAGTGTGTTGTGGCCTCCTGAGCTCCACGATGACGTCTGTGGGCTACTTTTTGAGGTATGGACACATCAAACTGCCTGCGATGTGTCCGCCACCACAGTTAGCACAACGTAGTGTGTTGTTTGTGCGAGCAGTGTAAAAGTGACACTTTACACCGCACTTACCAAATGCAGCCTCGGATTTGCACGAGCTAGTCTGGTCGCCTGTTCTATAGCACCGTAAGCATTATGTGGACGTATGTTGTCTTGTAGCTCCATTTGATGAGTGTGTGTGTATGTTTGTGTATACCAAGGACCTTAATGCCCTGCTCAAGCAGTATATTTATTTGAGTGTCAGTTTGTAGTGTCAGTAAAGTCTAGGATTTGTGTTTGTTGTAGTATAAGTCCTGGACCATGTCCGGACCGTACTCTTCCTTGAGGGCGGAGAGTAGCGCCTTTATGCTGAAATCCAGCCAGAGGGGACTGGTGCTTCGTACGCGTATTTGATGCTTGTACTCGGTGTCTGGCGGTGTGGTAAAATGATCCTTTTCTGTGACGGTATCGTGTGCTGGTGTATGAAAGGTCTGGGCGTCAGTATTAGACCTGAAAATCAGCGTCTGCCCAGTGTGTGTGTTAAGAATGTTCGTGATGGGGGTGTCGAGTGTATATGAGAGTAGTAATATTTCCATGTGTGTTAGAGTGAGTTTTGTGACGTAGGCGTAGGGTGATCTCGCATCCCATATTGAGAGCGAGTGGTATTTTATTGGGTACTAGTGAAAGGGACGGGGGCGTCCTACCGCTGAACACGCCCCGCGAAATGAGACACTTGGGTGAAGTGTAAATAATGAGTGTGGACCTGATTGGGCACCTCGAAGGGTACAAAAGCATGGCGGACTTGATGATTGGTTGGAGCCGAATCAACGATCCCCACCTGAGGGCGCTGCCGCATTAAAAGAGTTTTGGTTATTCGGAGTTACTTCCAGCATACATAGGGGCGGGTGTGGAATCCCTATATGGTCCTGGGCGGGCCCGCAAGGTAGATTATGAACCTCCCGCAGGTTGTAACTTCAGCTCAAATCCAGGATGCCTCTTGACCTCGGGTTCCGCAGTGGACTAGACCGCAAACCTCCTTTTACCGACGCTTGCAATTTTGTCCTTCTAAGTGAAAGGCAGAGCTGCACCGAGGCTATGTGTAGAGTCTCATCCACGGTGCGAGTCCATCTCGCAATAAAGTGGAGAGAGGCTATTATGTTTACTGAAGGCCCAAATGCAGAAATTACTCTTCAGAGAAGGAAGGGGGGGGAGGTCGAACAAAGGCGGATGTACGGGCCGGGTGCTCCTCAGCATGGGCTGCCCTTCATCTGGTTCTTTAGGTCGATAGCGTTCCTTCGAGCTTCCCGATTCACTTGCCTCCTGATCCGAAGGCCAGTGAAAGAGCAAGTGCTGCTAAGTGTTGTTACTCTGAGATTACGGCGACTTGTGACTTGGAATAGACAAGTAGCGTCAAGTGAAATATCATGACGATTTCTCAAAGTAGGATTCTGGAGATGATTTTTCTACATCTCACTATGGAGGCAACCAGCAGTGGCATTGCTGCCACAATACTCAATTCGCATGCTCTCACCCTATGCCTATACATACACATAAACACATACATATATATGAACAAATATAGGTACATAATAATAAATCCATTATCCGCGTGGCACCTATGCCAACATTCCATACTGGCTTTTTAAAAGCCAATTTCACCAAAATTCACTTTTTCACAGGTCATTTTGGCTTTGTAACAGCATCTTGTTATTTGTGTTTTTTGGGGTGCAAATTTCATTCGCATGCAAGTAGAAAGACGGATAGAACATCAAAGCATCCCTCGTTTTAAACCTTGCATCGACGTATTTTAAGTGTCCCCTAGGAGACGGGGAACGACACGTGACGGTGGCTTTCGTTGTTATAAGTCTGTTTTGCTCTTCGCCCGTGCCATCGTGGTAGTTGAAGCAGTAGCCCATCTGTGATATCAATTAAGCGAAAATTAATAAAATAATGTAACAAGTTTATAGAGAAACAACACTATAAAAGCCATTTTAGAAACCAAAGATATTAAAGATCTCAGGCGATGCTCGATGAAGCTCTAGGTCAAATGAAATGTTAACTTGCTCCGGCAACATACAAATTTAGAGATTTAACAAAATTATGCCCTACTGTAGTTTTGAACCAGGTTTCATGACCATTCTTAGAACTACCATTTTTAAATATTTCTAAAACACATAGTTGAAAAACCGTAAAGTAAAGTATCTTTCTCTTTGACTGAAACACAATTTGAGAAAATTAGGATACTTACGGACCTATGGAAAGTTTTGTATTCGTGTATTTCAGCATCAACACTGTAGTTAAATGACCTCGTTTATTGTATTATTCATAAGAGAAGCTAGAACTTCAATCAACCTCAAACTCTTTGATCTCCCAAGGGAGTATGAGATGGAGCAGGAATAAAATTATGTTGCAACTGTCTTCTCAGTACTCTGCTCCAAGGCCTGCAGGAGAATCTTCAGCTATATATCTAGCACTTCTTTTTTCTTACAGTCCTCTCTTACCAAACTTTCGACGGGAGCTACTTCAGTTGTTTTTTTTCCTTTATACTAAATAAATGTCAAACTCCTTTACGCTATTATAGAAACTAGAGTAGAATAATCGCTCACAAACAACCGCTACAAGGACTCGAGTTTCTCTCCAATAATGCTAAAAGATTTCGTATCTCATAAACTGCCCTGAAGTGTCGACTATTGTGGATGATAATGTTGAAGAACGCTGTTTTATTGTGTGCGGGTGATTTATGCATTGTTTGGCTTCACCCTTGAGTTTTAATATGGAAACCCTGCCTGCCCTCCGAAAGAAGGGACTAAAGATGCCACTCGCGTTCGACACTGCCAAAGAAAAGGGGGGCGGGAGGAGAGCGAGGAATGAGGAAGGAAACTTACACATTAAAACGCCTCAAAACTGCCCCCCAGTTTATGACAACAAATTCTCCACACCGCTGTAGGTAAGCCTGAACATCACATTCAAAGGCGTCCCCAAACAAGCATGTGTATAGATGCAGGTGTTAGAAGGCGGAGTGGGAAGTGGCTAGTGCTGAATGCGTCGCTTTGCGTGCGGTCTCTGTCTCCGGCTTATCTGAGCGACGTTGATCGAGCGTCGTTTTCATGCTCCCAGATCACCCCACATCCGCCCCTTGGAGCGCTTAAGCGAAAACTGACGTCAGAAGCAACAGTTCAACAACAACGCCAAAAATACAAACTTCTCACGTAACGTCACTTCAACCTCTACCAACACGACACCACAAATTGCCTAGAAGAGTATCAACAGCAATAACGAGAATAATGCCCACAATTAATGCCCATAACCATAGTAAAATTACCCACCAAACGTAAGACCCCCCTCCCTCCAACATCAGAAACAATGATGATGCGACAGGCGTAAATGTATTTATGTAAACCTATCTCGCCATGGTGGTAAACATCGCCTGCATGAAAAGGTGGGATGATATTAAAAAGTGGTGAAAATGGGGTAAGGGAAAATGTATATAGCCAGAGTAGCCAAAATGGAGGCTGGGGAGTGGTAGAAAGAGATGAAACTCTTCTGTATTTTATTCTGTTTGGCTGCAAAGACACGAATAAATATACAAAACAACTACAGAAAAAACTAACTCTCCCCTAATCTGGTTAACAAACCTCTCGGATAAAAATTATAAAGATTTTTATGAATTTTCAGAACAAAAATTCAAGCAAGTTTAGTGAAAGAAAATATAATATAATTTTCCATTCAATTTTTATTATTTTACCCGGATGAAAAACATATCTTCCCCAACCTCAAATCACATGACTTAGTTCACTGGTTATTTTCAAGAGATATCAATTTAGTAATGATGAGTTATTTAAGACTAGTTTTAGCTTACCATTCGATTACATATTTAATCCTTATTTTACTTCTATTCTCTCCTATTAATTTTTATTTCCTTCCATCTATTTCCCTTCTTAATAGTTCTTCAAGGCGATAGTTCGTTAATTCCTCCACCCGTACCTTTTCAATTGTGGCCAGGTCCCGTGACTGGATAATGAAATCCACATAATGATCAGAATGACAATAACTGGTAAGCATTATGACACCAAGGTGGTGGTCCACGTTGGAGGAGAAGGGGAGGGAGGAGTGCTTGCACTGTGATTTGTTGTCAAACAGCGAGTAGGGAACTCATTATGGGTCATGGGAGAGCCACTGTTCCGTATCCGGGGATGATGGATATGAAACCACTATGGGAGAAGGACCGAGATGGAAAGCTAAGGTATTTCGCTACGAAGAGGAGGGAAGGTGAAAGACATTGTATGTGAGTACGTGGGTTGAGGTGTCAACGCGAATAGCCAGACTCCCCCACCCCCCAATTGATGGCAATTTCCTTTGAGCTCCAGACCTTTTTGAATTTGTTCTCGCTGGGAACCGAACCCATTACCCAGGCGTTAGTAATCCAATGCTTTAACCACTGGCCTAGCGAGAGTGCCTTAAAGAACATGAATAGTACAATAATGGGAAACCATTTTACAAGACCTGGTTGGTGACTGCTATTTCCGGTATTTCGTCATGCCCTCCTGACCCCAGTGTCTCTGGCAGTCTCAAACTAGATTCAGACTACCTGGGCTTGATCCATTCTAGACACTTCCATTTCCCCCCATTTTACGCCACTTTTTTTACAAGCTTCTTCTCTCCTATTTTCTTGCCCGCGGCTCATTCCGTAGGCTAGTCGCCGACCACCTCTCGTCCATTCATCCCTACTCGGGGTTGAGGGGTTTTATCCCTCTCTTTTTAGCTCCGGTTGTATTGGTGTTTTTTAACATGTATGTATTGACCCCACCGTTTTATTCTACCCCCCACCCCTATCTTTCATTTTCTTATCTATCAGGTTACGCCCCTGCAAGATGATGTCAGGTGTAGTATGAGCAACCTTGCTACGGCTGACATCTGGAGGATTGTGTGCCTTCTACGGTTATATATTCAGCCCGGAGAGAAATTTCCTTATACAGATTTCGACTAAAGATAATGGATAGTCATTTGTAACAAATTAATCTTTTAAAAACTTAAATTCCAAATGCTAATTTTTCTGTATTAAAATTTGCTAAATGTACATCCACTCCCCGCATTAAAAAATCTCTGTGTATTAAATACAACCACCCAAATTTAAATAATGACGCGTCATCCTTTCCGTTATTTATAACTTAACAACCAACCAAACTGTATTCAATCTTAAATTTCCTGCCCGTTTTCACTTCTCATTGTTATTCACCCATGTAAGGTAATGTTATGTTTCTTTATTTAGTTTTACTATATTGTATATTCTTTTCAATTTTGATCCCCCCTCCCCATTTTATTCTTAAGTTTTGTACCGTTACGTTTATTTTGTTGACAAATGTCATAATTTCAAAATGAGCAATATTTTACAAAGTAATTCGTGTTCGAACATGTCTTTGATGCTTCTCAAATAATTTCGTTGTTTTATCATTCTAAATATAGGGAGTGTGTACATACGGTGTACATAAGGTGTGTACATACGGTGTATTTCTTTTAAAGTTGTCTTTTCAACCCTCAAAATGACGAATTTTGAAATAAGAGCCAACATTAAATTTCTAACTAAACTTGATTGGAAGCCAGTTAGAATTATAGTGAAGCTTTACAACAGGTGTATGGGGACTCTTTGCCATATAGAGCAGTGGTTTACGATTGGATTAAGCGCTTTAGGAAGGTAGAGAACAACTCGAAGATGATCCACGCGAAGGGAGACCTTCCACCTCAAATTTTTTTTAAAAAAACACGCTTGTGCAGAATCTAGTTTAAGAAGATCTCAGTCACTATTGACGAAGTTGCCAATAAGGTGAGACTCTCACATGGTTCAGTATTTGTAATTCTCACTGGAGATCTTGATTTGAGCAAGCTTTCAGCGCGCTGGGTCCCTAAAACCAAAATTGACGCAAATGAATAAAAATTTTTTAAGCGTTTCGTCACTGGAGATAAAACTTAGATCTGTCAGTTTGATCTAGAAAACAAAATTCAATTAAAAGAGTGGCATCCAAAGGGAACAGCTGGACCTGTTAAATACAAGACGGAAAGGTCTGTTAAGAAGGTTAAGGCCACAATTTAGGGAAATTCAAATGGAAGTATATTGATAGACTTTCTAGAAGGCCGGAAAACTGTTACCTCCAGCTATTATGAAGGTGTCTTAAAGAAGCTGAAGAATGCCCTGGCCAAAAAAACGTGGAGGAAAGTTCCACAACCAGATTTTTTTCCTCATGAAAATTCCACAGCGCATTCTACGAAGGCTGTCAGGACTATGCTACGGAAATTCCATTGGGAAACTCTTGCATCTCCTCCCCCGCCCCTAGCCATGATTTAGCACCCTCTCCAAATTTATTATGTTCCCCAAATTAAAACAACACCTAAAAGGCACCCGATTCCAGTCGTTAGAAGAAGCAAAAACGCAGGTTATTGTTTGGTGCCAGAGACAACCCCAGCAATTGTACAAGGAGGGAATTTACCGGTGGAAACATAGATTGCAATATATATATATATATATATATATATATATATATATATATATATATATATATATATATATATATATATATATATATATATATATATATATATATATATATGGTGCAAGAAATAAACCACAATATTTGAATCCAATTTACTTACAAACATAATTGGTTTCGGCTTTCGCCATTATCAACTGTATAATGAAATGTAAGACATGCGATCAAACAAAATGAAAACAATGGAAATAAAATGAAAGATATAAATATATGTGTAGTTCGGGAGGCAACTTTTAATCCGGGCAAACGACCGATTCTGGCGGTATATAAATGGATTGGGCAACATTATTCTGTTTGTAAATAAATCGATTAAATATCGTGGATTATTATTTCTTGCACCATAAATATATCTGGTTAATGTGATATCTTCTAATATATATATATATATATATATATATATATATATTAAGTTGTTGCTTATGGAAAGCTTCATTTTAATATTGAGCAAAGAGCCGACGACCAGGAGAATAGCAAACTTCATTCATCGAATCATTTATTTTCTACGTTTCGCGCTAACACGCTCATCATCAGGAAATAATCTATAATAAGAAATACCGACAATTTAGTTCTAAAATTGAAATGTAACTATCTTTAAAACTATATAATAAGCAGTCATATTAATTGACTATTTAAATCAAGACATACAATAGGAATACATATACTGAAGCAATCCATTTAATAGCCAAACACAGATGAATCAAGGATTTGAACAACACAGTCATCAAAAGACTAACTAAACTTGACAAAATTTCAGCGGAGTGTACACTAAGGGACTCTAGGGAAGTGAAATATGTCATAGGAAGTTATGGATTATTTAGTTAGCAGTGGTTATGAGATTAATAACAGAGTATAACTATGGTCAATGATGAGACTTGAGTTTACAGATCTTACGTAAAGAGATTTGGATAAACGAGACACATTTGGACATTTTTGGTATATAATATTCGTATGTCTTCCAAAGCTACATTACTATTACATTTTATCAAGAGCTCTCTAATCGCAGAATGCTCCTTTTGCTACAGGATTTTACCCGTAACTCTAGCCTCAAGTGTGCACACAGTGCTACCGATGTATCATATATATATATATATATATATATATATATATATATATATATATATATATATATATATATATATATATATATATATATATATATATATATATATATATATATATATATATATATATATATATATATATATATATATATATATATATATATATATATATATATATATACTCGTATATATATATATATATATATATATATAGGTTGGACAAAATAACTGGAACACGTGTTAAATTCAATGAATATTTATTTAAGACGGAGTTGTCATCCTTTTGCTTTCCTAACAGCGTCAATGCGTCTTAGAATTTATTCATACAGCTTCCTTACTTTATTAAGAGGAATCTTGAGCCATTCTCCTTGCAATACCTGTTCCAGTTGTTTCAGACACGACGGTGGACGGTAAGGACTTCTAACTTGTCGCTCCAAGACGCACCACAAATGCTCAATAATATTAAGATCTGGAGATTGTTTGGGACAACTAAGTACCTTTCCTATGACGTTTGGTATCCCCCCCCCCCAAAAAAAATAAGGTATGTTAATTTAATAATAATACAACTGAATTCTGGTCTAGAAGTTCCCCTAAGAGATATTCTGTATTATTAGGCTGCAAGGAAAATAATGGCTGATTCAAAATTTAAAAAATTTAGGAATCAATTTATGGTATCAATTGTTTTATTAAGTCAAAATAAGAGTCATAAACATCTATGCACTTTTGTCCTCCTGTACCATGATTATTTTTGCTCATGATAAAACTGGAGGTCTGGAAGACAAGTAACCTTTCAATTTCAATGAAATTTAAGGTTGTCAAAAATTGTTAAGATGCTTACATAAATGGCATAAAGTGGTGATAGATTCGGGGTTTATGGTCGCTGTTGCAAGTTTCGTATTCCAAGTAGTACGCTTCTCAGCGTCATTCGGGCGACATATGGCCGACCATTGACCCAAAAGTGCCGGTCGCATTTTGCTTAAATTCATTCAGGTTTTGTTAATTATAGTTTTACCAGGTTCCAGGAAGCTGCAATGGATAATGCCAAAGGCGGACCACAATACAGTGACCATAATCTTCTGTTGGTGCAACTTTGGTTTTGGAAAACGTTTGGCTACTTCATCAACGTCAAGCCATTATTGAGCAGATTCTTTATGATTATCATAAAGGATCAAAGTTTCATCACAAATCAAAATTCGATTGTGTTACACTGACGCACCATTGAACATCTTTCAAAACGTCCTAAGTCTCTGACTTCGTTGAGGTCATGTGAAACCCATTTATCGACCTTCTCCACCTCATAATTCTCCTTACATGGTCAGATATTATTGCAATACCAACAACCATTATCTGAGGCCTTTCTGTAACACTTGGACGTGGGTTATGTTCAACTAAAATCTCCAGATATTCATTGTCACTAGCAGATGACCGTTCTCTACCCTCTTGACCTTCGAGACTCATATCCCTACAATGACACTATTGAAATCAACGTCCTCAGAAGCGGTTTCTTCACCCCGTGCTCTATTTGCGCACCAATTTGAGAAGCATTAGGGCCAAATTTGAAGAAAATGAGATGCATCTCTTCTCTTTTCATCCTTAGGAGGAAGGGTATATAACGCTTAATATCCAAGTCTGAAATAGATTGAAAGAGCACATCTCCTATGTTAGGAATGAGTTATTAATTGTCGTAAAAGAGCAAGAGTAATATTGTAAGACACTCGGACGTTAATTCTAGAATTAGCAATTATTTTCCGAACAACTTAACAGAATGCTGCGAATGCTTTAATTTATGATAATACTGTAATTGCTATTCAACATCATTATGTGTTTTCTGAAATGCAGTATTACGAGTATCATGAGCAAAAATCTGGGATATTGAAATAGACCATGGCCCTGAAAAGTATAAAAGGAAATAGTGGATAGAGAATAAAGGATAAAATAAGGAAAATGATAGTAGTTGGATAAAATAGGTCACCTTAAATCAGGTCGTTGACCGGCGATTATATGACTGGATTGGTCCATTAACTACGTTTATGGGATTATTCAGCCTCCCATTTGAAATACTGAAGACATCCGCTGTATGCGAAGAGTTGCGCTTCTTCCCGGTGCTGAGTGCCCCAGAAGTCTCCTCTTGAAACTACTCGGGCTATATATCTTCCACATATTTCCCTTCCTCCAGCTTCACCACTTTCCTTATGAACCTCTTCTCACAAATGGTCCGGCGGAGATGCCCTCTTTGGTGTTTTTTTTACTTCTTAGTTTTAACTCAATAGCAAAATTTATAAAATTAAAGCACTCAATAATGGAAAGATGCGCAAAGTTAAGCCACATAAAGTGTGGTAAGTCGCTGAATGGAGCCTCGATTCGGGTCGGGGTTGGGATCACTTGAACACCCTCTTCCCTCCCCCCAGACTGGCCATTTAAAGATCCTTGCCCAAAAGTCTTAAATTTACCCAGGATTAATAATAAAAGCAAATTTCTTTAAAATTAAAATAATAATAATAGCAAATATTTTAGAGTTTTCAATCGAAGGGAAACAATGAACCAATATATTATATTTAGTTTTCCTTACATCTTAATCGGTCATGCAAGAGCCTCTTAAAGAAGGAATAAATGGCTTCAGGGAATTACTCAAACGCCCCATAATTTCCTAAGTTAATTTCTGTACTATATCCATGAACTCCAGTGCAAAACTTTGCTAAAAAAGTTTTTAATGGACAAAAAATAGCCCCTCTCCCCCCCAAAATACCCAGATTGTGATTCAGTAGCTTTCTTCTTTTGTGTCTTACATAAAATTTGCTCAACTTGTGTGTATATTTTTCCCAGCATTATGTACGTATATGATATGTACATTTGCGTAGTCTAAAACTTGAGCAAAGCGCTTGCTTTAGCTGTCTTATTTCTAAAGTAAGCCACAATATCCTTCAATTAGCTTTAAATAAAGTGTCTTGAAATAAAACACTCCATGCATTGTTTAGTAGATAGACAGTACGAAGTAAAAACACAAATACAGACAAACAACCAAATCGCTTCGTGGTTAAAAACAAATGACGGGAAGTGAAAAGATAATGCAATCCAACTATGAACAAAATGACAACAAATTGAATAGTAATGATAGGCATGTACGTAGATGAAACTTATCTGTGTACTTGTGTGTGTACAAAGGAATAAATGTGTGCATACATTATATGATATAAGAAAAAGTTGGAGAAAATAGGATATTTGCGGTTAATTAATTCCTATTGGAAAAGCTGAGAACTTAATTAAAAAGACTTAAAATAAATTGGGAGGAGCGCAAAGTGGAAATATCGCAATTTGCGCTTTGAGTTGTTATCTAGACATTAAAAGATAATTTCGAAAATATAGGCAACAATGGTAGCATTTTTTAAGATTAGTATTATTAATTGGTTTGAGGAAGATCCATACAAATGCGTGTGATCCAACGGGGAGCTATACTCCATGGGACTAATGTATGATAAGGCTTATGAAAAAGGTGGTGGAGGACAACAGGGAGAGAGAGCAAATCTTTCCATACCAAAGTGCTGAAAGTCGAACTTATTTAATAGCGGGTAGTTGGATGGCGGATGAAATTCTTCAAAGTTTCAACTGCAATCGAGTTCCCACAATGTTGGGTAGACGTGCAATCAACACAAATAAGAAATTACTCATTGTCTGGCTCATCAATCATAAAACCAACTATCATGAGATGCACTTGTAAGAGAACTTTAAGTAATGCAAATTGGATGTAAAAATAAATATTATTATTAGCATAAAAAAACAGGAATATAATTATATAACGTTTTGCATGGGCAAACGTATAAAATGAGTATGATTTGAATGTCATGGTGTAAAGGAATTACAAATATACAGGCTATCGATGCTTTCAAGAATAAAATGTTAGCATTAATTGAATGAAAATAGGTCTATCGAAGGCACTATGAAATTGTGGCTTTTTCATTTGGAGAAGAGCAAGACTTGCTATAGGGAATTGTACAATGAATAGTGTTATATGTATGGTAGAAACAGAACAATGTTAACACGAGATGATGCCCATGCAGTAGAAATAGAACAGCTTGATGCTACCACAATTACAACAAAATTATACCCATATGGTACAAATACGACAACACCTTGGCACTAAAATTATCCCCGTGCCGTAGAAAAAAGATAACATCGTGCAATAAAATGTTATCCGTATAGTAGAAATAGTACAACATCGTGCGATAAATACGATACTCGTATGGTAGAACTAGTATTACATCATGATACTAAAATGATACCCATATGCTAGAAATGGTAAAACATGCTACCAGTAAAAGCATACCCGTATAGTACAGTCATGGCCAAAGTTTTAAGACTAATATATATTCTTTATCTTTTTCATTCGTTTTTTTTTTAATTTACGCGATAGGAATAATTATTGCAATATTTGAATTATTTCAAGTTTATTAAAAGATCTGTATTAAAAAACTAATAGGAAAAAATGCCTTCCTTTGCTGAATCCAAAATAGCGTTCTGGTCCTGTTCCTGTAGAAGGTGATTTTCAATCCCTAGGACCTTTACCATTCGGTCAAAATGTTAAAATGATTACAAATATGGGTGAAATTAATGATGTTGTGGAATTATAGCATCAATTGTTGCTCTCCACCAGAGTGGTTTGAAATGCAAAGAAATATGTAGTTTCCAAAGGTATTGAGTGCATCGAGAAATATAATTTTTAGGAGTATTTATGACTTAAAAAAAGACTGGTAATCGCTGCTATAAAGAAGTCTTCTGGTCGCCAAAGAGCTTTAAATCAACGCCAATATCGCCTCCTGGTAAGGCCCAACTTAAGGATCGGGTTGCCTCCAGTGCCAAACTTGCCCACGATTGGAATGAAGCAAGTGTGAAAGCTTAAGCGCGAACAGTGAGGCAGAGACTTTTCAACAACAGTCTTAAGTCGAGAAAGTCTGCTAAGAAGCCTCATCTCTCCAAGAAGAACCTTACTGATAGGCTCTACTTTTATAGGAAATATAGAGAATGGACTGTTAAAGAGTATAGCAAAGTGATATTCTCTGATTGCCCTCCCTTCCAATAGTTTGGAGCTTCTGGAAGCTCCATCTTAGGGAACTAGAACATTAACAATTTTGTCCAAGAACAGTTTAGGACCAGTTTGGGGACGAGAATTGTATTAAAAAAAAACAAGAAGCAAAATCAATAACAAACTTCTTGGCTAAAAATAACATCGAACTTTCAAGAACTTGGCCCTTGAAATCGCCAGATTTGAACCCAATAGAGAATTTGTGGAGGATATTCAAACTGGCGTTCGATAAACAGAAGCCATCCAATTGTGAGCAGTTGTTGGTGCTTATTAAACAAAAATGAAGCAATATTAGTCAAGATATCATCACAAACCTGGTCTCCATCATGCCAAAACGAATTGAAGTAGTCTTGAAGATCAAGGGACATCATTGTAAAAATTGACTGCTCGCATCAATTGACTTTATTTATTAATAAAATGGTTTGGGGCTCTAAGCCTTTGTATATTTCACCTTCAAATTATGATACAAACAATCTTAAACAAAATGCAATGTTTGATTAGTTCTTGTAATTTTATTATATGAAAAATATAGTATTCTCAAACCTTTGGCCATAACTAGAAACAGTCCACCAAATGATATGGCCTAAATAATGCCCATTTGTTAGAATTAGTATAACATGGGGCACAAAATAATACCAGTATGTATGGTAGCAACAGTCCAACATCGTGTCACGAGTACGATAACCTTATGATAGAAATAATGCAACAGGAGCCCACCGAGATGAAATCTGTATAGTATAAACAGTGCAAATAGGCCACCAAAATGCTACCCGTATGGTAGAAATAGTAGTACATCATCTCAATACATTGATACCCGAATTGGTAAATTAGTACATCTTGCCGTTAAGATTATAATCGTATCGTAGAAATAGTACATCTTTCCACAAAGTTATGCTCGTATGATAGAAATACTACATCGTTACACAAATATTATGCTCGTATGGTAGAACTAGAACAACAATGTACCGCTAAAATGATATCCATATAGTAGAAATTGTACAACATACTGTCAGTGAAATAATACCCACGTAGTACTAAATAATACCATCAAAGATGATAGAAGTTTGTTATAAATAGTACAAGATGCGACTACCAAAATGATACCATTATGTAGAAATAGTAAATAGTATACTGTCGTGCCACCAAAATAAAACCTTCTTCAAAACACAAATCCTATAAAGAGAGACGGGCGGCCTTAAACTTGTCATTGCCGGAGACGAAGAAATTAAAAGGGAAATTAATCCACCTTTTTTAAAATCATAAAAGGCTTCGACAGTTATATGAAGGGAAAGTATTTTTCCTTGAATCCGACGATACAAATAGAAGCAACGGATGCACCTTGCACATGCGCTGGATCTGAAACTAATATTGCGAAGAATTTCTTCATTTAAAAGGCTGTAAAATATTGGAATGGTCTCCCCACATCCGTTATTAATAACAGAATAACAGCTCTGAGAGTGATTTCAAGAACCGAGTTGATGACAGTTATGGTGAAATTTTAAATAAATGGATCATGACATAAGTGAATCTATTAGTTTTTGTTGTTCCTAACTTCCAGTAATACTATAAATTGCAGATATATCCTGGGGAACGCAATGAAACCTAACTAACGAGGGCATTTAACAACTGTAAAAAAAATCAGGGAGACAACAAATGATGGGAAGAGATGATAGAAAATAAAGAAGAAAAAGGATAAAACTTAGAACCGACAATGCACTAGAAAACCCTCTCACCCCGAGATACTGTGGTCGTAGTATTACAAACCTTCAGGAACAATTTCGTACGAACTAAGGAGGTAATCGAAGGTACAAACTTGAAATGTCTTAAGAATGCGTGTGGAAAAAAGCGTCAAGTTATCAATTTTGGCGTGCCTCTATAGCTTAGAGTGTTTTATTGCTATTATTTGAATTCTTCACTACATTAATCTTTTGAGTCTTATTTTCTCCCGTCTGACTAACGCCCTTCATATCGGCTCTGAAGTTGGTACCGACTAGGAACGATTCGTTGTCAAATGGATTTCCATGAAAGCTCTACTCATTTGCGTGCCTCTCACACATCTTGAGGCGTTTAATTACAATTATTATTATTGTTATTATTATTTGGCTCCAACAATCTGATTTAATAGGTGAAATATCTTTTTCGCGTTGCATTTAGGTAAGATGATACAATAGTCGCGCCCCCATTAAATAATATTTTGATGTCGGAGGTGTGGGGGGGGGGGCATCACTTTTTATAAAGTAAAAAAAAATCAATATTTCAAACTTATTTTGCCAGGCTAAAATACAACATGACGAACTTACGATTGTTTACGGTCTGGTTTTGTTATTATTTGCATATTTTGAGTTATTTGTTGACGTGTTGGGGAAGTTAGGTTAAGTTATTTGGGTGTGTGCGTTTTATATGATGATTATAAGTTATTTGCATTTGTATAATTACTCAGAAAAATGATCAAGTTAATTTTAAATTGAAAAATAAATTGGCTTGAGACGCTATATTTAAATGCCATGAGCTGTCCCTAATTGTTACGTCACTCGTTCGTTTAAAGATGGCGTTCAAAGGATTTTGTGTTAAAGATAATTTTAGTGTTTTTTATTTAATTATAAGAATTAAATTTCCTGCAAAAGTAAAAGGAACCCCATAAATTGTAAGTTTCGGTAGTCCAAATCGGCGGCGCGACTATTGTATCATTTTACCCAATTTTATTATTATTATTATTTTGATTGCTCTTTGATTACCATTGTTATTATTACTTAAAACTAAGAAACGAAAACCAATGAGTACATCTCCGCCAGAAGGTTTGTAGGAATACATCTGTAAAGAAGATGGCGAAGATAGATGAAGTGAAAATGTTTCGAAGATATTTAGACGCAGATTCACCCGCGGCCGTTTAGGCCAGGAAGGAACGCAGTCTTCCAGATAACAACTGCAGAATGATTCCCATCTTCCACCTGACAACCTCCTTGTGGGGGATTCTCCTTAGAATCTGCCGGGAATTTCGTCCCAGCGTACCCCTTAGCAACGAACCTGTGGCTCGGCCTTTGCTCAAATCACTAAAATAAGCGCTCTACAATGAACGCTGTGCTCTGTAAAGCACTTTAGGAATGTTTAGGTGCAGTTTTTACCCCAGATTGATGCCATCTGTGCGGTATCTCAGTGAAGATAGCTTAATATGGCATCCTAACTACGGTTTGCGAAGACTTAGTGGTACTAGTAATAGTATCATAATTATTTTAAAACCCTAATTTTAATGCCAGACTATCCTAAGACATTTTAAAATTTAAATTTACGCCTCAGGTATATATATATATATATATATATATATATATATATATATATATATATATATATATATATATATATATATATATATACAGCTTGGCCAAAATTATGGGGCAGGAAACTCGTTTATTTTATTCTTGACGTAATACAAATAAACATTTTTGCGTATATTCTACCAATAATTAATATTTGATGTGTCTTTCTTTTGCTTTTATAACCGCTTTTATGCGTCTTTGCATAAGTGGTTGGGGAAACCTTCTGCCATTCAATGTGATACTAACGTTTATTCCTATTTTTTCAGTGATTATCTTATTGTTAACTTACAAGTGGTAATTTGTTTTTAAATGTCTCCGAAGAAACAGATTCCTGAAGCTCAAAGATCTCAAATCATTACATTTTCCAGAGAGGGATTATCCCAAGTCAAAATTGGAGCAAAATTGAATGCTCGAGAAACGGTGTCCAAACAACCATTAAAAGGTACAATGAGACCAATTCTTTAAAAAATCGTGACGGTCAAGTTCGCCAAAGTTGTACAACTCCGAGGGAAGAGAGGTTGCTGAAAAGGACATCTCTGTCCGATAGGAAAAACTCTGCTGATGTAGTAGCTGCTGAGTTTTGGGCACCAAACAAACAAAGAGATATCAAAACGCACAGTGAGAAGAAGGTTATTAGAAGCTGGGCTCAAAGGATCTAAGGCTAGAAAGAAACCGTGGCTGTCTCAGAGGAACAAGAGGAAGCGATTGTTCGGACTGATGACGATTGGGCTAAAGTTGTTTGGTCTGATGAAAGAAACTTTGAAGTAGGTTCTTCACATTAATTTCTACCAATTTATTACTCATGTACACATTTTTACTGGATACCAAAATTTTAATTGGATACCAAAAATTATCAGTAAAATTTGTATTTCTCCTCAGATCTTTGGAACTCCTGGAGCTGTTTATGTTCGCTGAAGAGTTGGGGAAGCTTATGATCCGAGATGTGTTGTCCCAACAGTCATATTTGGAGGTGGCAGTGTAATGGTTTAGGGGTGAATATCGTCTTTAGGTCCAGGAATGTTATTCCCTTGTGATGGCAAAATGAATTTCAATACTTACACAAGCATATTAGATTAGGTTTATCAACCTTCCTTAGGTAAAATTTCTAATGATGACATACCAGATTGTGTAATCTTCCAGCAAGACAAGGCTCTATGCCCCACATCTACAGTGTCAAAGGGTTAGTTTGAGAAAAAAAGAGATGACGTTGATGGAAAGGCCTCCTGAATCTTCAGACCTCAACCCCATTGAACATTTGTGGCCACACTTAGTCACAAGAGTGAGGGTGCAGAAATGTTCCTCAAAAAGTGAATTAACATCCAAAATTCATGAAGAGTGGCAGAAAATTGAGCCAAACACATGTGCCAACTTAGCCTCATGTATGCAAAACGCATAGAATGCGTTATAAAAGCAAAAGGAGGACACATCAAATATTAATTTTTGATAGAATATAGGCATAAGTATGAAATAAATGAGTTTCAATCATATTCTTCACTTTTTTATACCTGACCCATAATTTGGGCCAATGCTGTATATATATATTTATATATATATATATATATATATATATATATATATATATATATATATATATATATATATATATATATATGCGTATATATACATAAGCGTATGTTTTCCTGCTTATATTAGCATCTGCACCTGTTTGTGAAGGTCAAGAAATGGAGTTTAATTTCGTACTTTAATTCATTCTTTAATAGGTTGTATGTAATGTTGCGTCTTGGCGTTCGTTTAGTCCTCAAGCGTTTGCGACTAAGTCCACTATCAGTGGTTCTTGTGAACCTTGTCATCTCGTCACTTCCCGAGATTACTCAGCGGAGACCTACCTTTTAAGGTAGTGGCCAAACTAAGAAGAACCCCAGCGTATGGCATTTGTCTTAAAGTCGACCCGAATCGCGATCCCATCTGATGACTTGCCACAGCCGATGTGGATTAACTTGACTGTAATCGTAATATACGCCCTCCCCACCCCCCACCCCCGGCTACTCCGTAACCTGAAACCACACAAACTGTTCGTACATCGTTTTATTGTGCGAACTGTTTCCTTTGAGGTTTGAACGGGCATAAATAACCTCAACCACGGTATTTTGGATTAACCTGGTTTGATATAGGTGTTCTTGCCATCTGGATTTGCTATTATTTTTCCATGTGTAATTAAAAAAATCGTGTGAGACTAAGGGTACAGATGACCCAGAGGAAAGAGAAAAATACAATTCTGAACCTTTCATGTTAGCATACAAAGCCCTTATTCAGAGGAGGTCTTCGCTATCTTCATAATGAGTGGGTTATTTTCCTCATCGGATTCCGCTAGTATCATAAACGTGTGGGAAAATTAATAAATTATACTATTAGCCGATGTTGGGGCCACGTAAGGACGTATGCAGACTCCCCAAATCAGGTGACAATTACACCCACGAGAACAGGAATGCCAAATTAGGAAGTATTCGAACTGGTAAATGAAAATCAACCCCATTCATATACCTCTCGTCCCCCCCCCCTTAATCTGTCAAACCAATCAGCCCAAAAGATGAGGACGCTTAAAATCGTCTGACCAGCATTTCTCTTCAAACCTCTCTCAATAAGGGAAGTTGAAGTATGCAAAAAATACGCCTACTTTCAACTCTTACCAGTATACAACACGGCCCTTCCTGACAATGGTTGCTCTCGTTAATCACATGTGGTTGATAACCAGTAAAGAAAAACATTCAAAGGGGCTGTGGCTTTAACGTAGACATAAAGAAAAACAAAGAATCGATCGGGCTATGATTTCTCTGTGGCTCGTGGACAACGCTGAATTTTTTCTATGTTCTTGAATACCACGATTTGCATGTGAATGGTACATGGTCCAAATACTTAGATATTGCCTATAATTTGTAGTAGGTTTATGTTCTCTCTCTCTTTCCATCTTCACGCACACACCCAAACATTCTTATTATATATATATATATATATATATATATATATATATATATATATATATATATATATATATATATATATATATATATATATATATATGGCGACACCGGCACTCATGCTGTTTGGTCTTAGCCCTAGTATAAATTGAGTAAAGTGAAAGTGTATTTGCAAGCTGATTTAATTTCTGCCAACACTGACTTCATGTAAGTAATTGCAGCCAATAACTCGGGCTCCTTTTATTGAGCCTGGTCGCAGTTCATATATTTTAGTTCAGCGTCTGGCGCTCGTCTTAGAGGTGCCTTGTGTCAAAAAATATTATTCGTACAGACGTTCTCTCGATATCGTTCGCACGCACTTGACTCGGGATCAGAAGTTATAGCGCGAGTTGTTATCTATAATCGCAAAAAAAGTAACTAAAATTCAATGTTTTATTGAAACAATAGATTTCTATCGAGATTACGATTTAAATTCCAATCTATGGAAGGTTTGCGTTCTACAATATTCTTAAAGGAACGAAACATCCAGCAACTCGGGCTAATACGAAAGAGCTTGGTAGGTGTAAAAGAGTAACTGGCATCTCGTGTTAAGAGTACAGTACAAGTTACAGTCAGATCGGTCTCTGTCTAATGTTTGTTGTGCACTCCGCTCTTGTTATTTGATTGCTCTTTTTCTGTGCGTCTCTGTGTAAAGATCAGTTGTGTTTTGCAGGGTTGCTTTGTTTTTACTCTTAACTTAGAAATGGACAAAGACATAGTGCTAGGTATAAAAAAATAAGACATTTGGGGCTAGAAATAATGCGGAAAAACGTGAAGCGCCATCAAACCAAAGCGACGGGAGTTCATGTATAAATAAAGTGAGTAATTTTTATATTAAAACTATATTTATGTCTTATTTTTAAATTATCAGTGCACATATGTTAAGTCTGCGGTGTGCATTACATCTCTTAACTTCTTTTATACATGTTTCTTATGCGAAGTCTGTGATGAGCCTGAGTGACGCTAATGACATGGAGTCGCTTCTGATATATATATATATATATATATATATATATATATATATATATATATATATATATATGTTTTATATATATATGTTTATATATATATGTTTATATATATATATATATATATATATATATATATATATATATATATATATATATATATATATATATATATATATATATATACAAAGAAAGCAACTACAGGATCTGCGGGTGATAATACAACCACCACAGAGCTATGCCATTTTTATTTTCTGTCTTTCAAATAAAATTTGAAGACAGAAAGAAAGATGCAGAAACCTAATGTAGCTGACTATAAATACATATAGTACAAGAGAAAATAAGAATTGGACGCGAATGAACGAATGAGACAAGAACCCGGAGTTTTTTAAAGGCAAGAGAGATGGACATTAGAAGAATCAAGAATCAAACTTTTTTTTCCCTGGCGTTATTTCTGTCTTCTCGGTAAAGGATCGCCTTCACTGTGCCGCCCTCTGCTTCCTTTGATTCTGGATTCCTCTAATGTCCCTCTCTCTTGCCTTTAAAAACTCCGGTTTCTTGTCTTATTCGCTCATTCGGGTCTAATTCTTATTTTCTCTTGTACTATATGTATTTATAGTCAGCTACACCAGGTTTCTGCATCTTTCTTTCTGTCTTCAAATTTTATTTGAAAGACAGAAAATAAAAATGGCATAGCCCTATGGTGGTTGTATTATCACCCGCAGATCCTGTAGTTGCTTTCTTTGTATGTGCATGGACGGTGAGACTTTAAATTGTGAGCGGGTGAGAGGATGTGGTATAAAAATTCCTTGGAAGTTCCTAACTTAGGAAGATACTGGGTTTGATGGGGTGGCGCTTTGGGCGAAACATAGTTACTGTGCCTGGTAGCTTAGCGGTGAAGCATCTGACCGGCAATCGGCAGACCCAGGTTCGAGTCCCGGCCAGGAGTTCAAAACTTTTTTTCCCCTGGCGTTATTTCTGTCTTCTCGGTAAAGGATCGCCTTCACTGTGCCGCCCTCTGCTCCCTTTGGTTCTGGATTCTTCTAATGTCCCTCTCTCTTACCTTTAAAAAACTCCGGTTTCTTATCTCATTCGCGTCCAATTCTTATTTTCTCTTGTACTATATATATATATATATATATATATATATCAGTGTAGAAGTCTAGGTACATCCATACATTAGTGTATACATAAATACACCGACACAGCTGCGTGTCCCTCCACTATTCCAAATTCGCCTTTCGCATCGAATCTCCCTCCCCCCTTTTCGCGCAGTTATAAACCCGCAGTTTGAGACGAAGAAAGCTCGGGTCGCGGTGAGGCATAAATATGTCGCATGTCTGGCAATAGTCAAAAGGTCGTTTGCGCAGCAATACGGATTTTAGGAGAATTCGGTGCTCTATCTCGATTTTTGCTCATGAGGGAAATAAAAGGGAAAATTCTCCCTGAAGTCAGGCAGAAAATCTTGGACCTAAGTTGTGTGTGGAGCTAGTGTTACACACGAAACAGTTAACCCGTTGCAAGAAAGAAAACTTCGGGAAATTGGTTGTTAATGCCACGGTACTTGTAGGTGCCAAACTTCTCACAGACACCCCCCCATCTTCAGAGTCGGAGGTTACACAGGACCTCCCTCTGCGGATTACCCTAGACGCAGCTAAGTAATCATTTTGGCTACCCACTCAGGAGCCAATAATCAGAACGAACACTTGCGGGAGGAGAATTCCGATTAGAGTCACAGTCTGACTCGTCTTCGCGATCCAGCCTAGGATCATTACATCAGGACGCCGGTCCAGGATTACCCACCATTCGGTAACCTCGGACGACAGGCCTAAGGGTGAACATCGTCGGAATAAGAAGACATTCACCTTCACCCTCCGTATACTTTCCAACTCCAAAGTATCGTTAAAGTGAATTATCCCCTCCCCTAACTTCACCAGTTTAACCGTTAACTAGAATTTCCCTCCCGAGCCCATAACCTCGATTATTTCAAGTGATTAATTCAGTGCTTATTCCATAATATTATTCAATTCATTCTGTCGGGTGCAATTAAGACGCAAGCATCCTAGTACGTAGAATTCAAGTGTAATCCCCACGACATTATATAGATTTACTTATTCAGTGTAAAGATTAATCCTATTTATACCTATATACGCTGTTTCATATTTCTATTTCATGTATATTAAAGATTTTTTTCGTATCTGTGTGTTTAACTATTTTGGACGATCCTTTGGCAATTAATAAGCAATCCACTCGGCTTAATTCTCAATATTTCATAAGTCCACCCATGACCGGCTTTTAGTGAGTGAGAACACACTCAGGGGATCATTATCTTAATTTTTATCAAAATGGACGCACCAGGATTATTTTTATTCACCGGAAGTGGCTACGTTAGGTGTATTGGCTACACTTTACCTTCACTTCACCTTGGTGCGGGATTATAATATATGCCTAGGAAGTGGGACTGGGATTACCCACTCACTAACCCTAGACATATATAAGTGGTATCAGGTGTGTGAGGTTATCACTACAAGCAGCATCTATAAAGTTGTGTGCATCTCAAAACTTTAATAAAACAATTGCGAACGTCTAAATTAGTCCAAATACTTAAACATTAACAGCAATTCTTGTTTTGGGCTCCAAAAAAATAGTTAGGTTAGGGTGATTATCTAATCTGGTTTTGTTTTTTATTATTATTAATTGTTTTCTCTTGTCTACCACAATTTGGTAGTGAACTAAAATAACCACCTTTCTTTAAGCACGTTACGCTATAGCAACTCTCCCAGTGCATACTCTTATCTTTGGATCGATAAAATGGCTTCCACATCGTTCGAAATATTCCTCAAGTAAGGACAAGCATTCGGAATTGAAGGTCGGATAACTCGCTGGATACGTTCAGAATAAACAAAGGAATGGAAGGGAAGCAAAAAGAGAAGAGCAAAAATGGAAGGAAGATTTGAAAAGGGAAAAACTACAACTCTAAGAAAAGAGAGAAGAGCAAAAACGGAATGAAGATTTGGAAAGGAAAAAACTACAACACGAAGAACGGGAAAGAATTCGTCATAATGAACTCGAATTAAGAAGGGACCAAGTGGAAGTAAGTTCAATTTGTTCCCGAGGTCAACAACCTCAAGCACCTGCTCTCAAACTACCGCCCACCCCATCGTGAAAATAAGGACTTCATTACGTACCTAACACATTTCGAAAAAATATTCGAAGTAAATGGATGGGATATTGAAGCCGATAGAGTAAGTCGCCTTCTCCCCTTGCTATTGCCTCGCCTGATAGAGACTTCTATCGCATTGCCGCATGAGGCGACAATCGATTATTCCACCTTAAAAATAGAACTTCTATCTGCTATTAACCTTAACCCATAGTTCTATAGATCGAAGTTTAAATCAGCTAAACTCCAAGAAGGACAGACATACAGACATTTCGGATTTATCATAAGGAGGAATCTGCAATTCTAGCTTGACTCAGCTAAAGTCGAAAGAGATTACGAGGTATTGATCAACTTTATTTTAAAGGATCAACTACTAAGTACACTCCCTCAAGAGATTAAAGCCTTCGTTCAAGACCGAAGGGCCTCCACATTCAAGGATTGCCTCGATGAAGCGGACCTTCACGCTTCAAACCATCATTTATACCCGAAGGAAAGCATAAAAGGTAACCCCTCTTCCCCCAAGAACAAGTTCGGGTACATAAGACACCCACATGAGAAAGCCTCTCAGTTTGTAAAAGTTGCTCCCCCATTTAAGCCCAAAAACAAATTCCAGGAGACCCCAGAAGACCGAAAAACCCCTGGTTTTAAGACTCACTCAAACAACACCTTCAGGAGTAGTGCGATCACGTGTTACTCTTGCGGAGCCCCGGTGCACATAAAATCCCAGTGTCCGCAAAATTCAAGGTTTTATCCCTTTTCAAGTCAGCAGATACATCAAGTGACTGCCACCCTTTCTCCAGAGCAAACCGCCGTAGATACCCCGCAACCTGCAGCCAAGTCAGATTAGCACTACCAGGTCAACTTCGTATTCAATAGTTCTCCTGGTAAACTCAAGTTTGAAACTGGCTCGATTAATGGGTGCAAAGTCTCCACTTTAGTTAGGGACACAGGTTATACCTGTATCGTAGTGTCAGACAAGCTACTACCCTCCGTAAAATCCCAGCATCATAAATTTGCGGTAGTGCACGACTTTTGGGGACACGCTAACAGGTTCCCTCTGTCTTCCGCTGCCATGTAGAGTGCCGCTATTTCACTTGTTGGGGTGACGTGGTTGCGGCCCCAATGAAATTCTGTGCAGTGCTGGTTGGAAAAAGCGCACAACTCTCCCCGACCGAGGTTACCCAAAGCGTTACCACCCGAGTGCAGGCGGGCCGAGAAAACCGCCCCCTCACGCCGCTCAAATTCCTGTGTGGCCCTGAGTTCAAGAAGCCGAATAACGCTGAGTTCGCCAGGGCCCAAAAAGGACTGCCCTTCCCTCCAACCCCTGTGGAGAAAAGCCAGAAGAGGTGACCTGCAGATAGAAATAGAAGCCGAAGAAAGAAGAATAAAGATAAAAAGAAGACGAGGAAAAATGACAACTGGACGGGGACTACCAGCTCCCCACCCTCCCCACTCTCCGTTCTACCCCGCTGCCACAGGAAGAACCCTCCCCCAAGTTAGACGTGAACCCCGAACTCGGGCCCGTTAAGATGTGCGTCGACTTTCGGAAACTGAATGCTGTCACTGTATTTAACGCAGAACCCCTCCCACTCATCGATCAGAACCTGCACCTATTCGAAGGAGCCGCGTATATCTCTGAAATTAACTTGTGTAAGGTCTATTACCAGAATCCCTTGAAACCACCGGTGAGGAAATTTACACCATTCCCCACAGAAAGAGGCTTCAAACAATTCACCCGGCTGCGTTTTAGTCCTGTCACGGCCTGTAGCAGTTATAACCGTATTATGCGAAAAGTTGTAGAAAGGCTAGAAAACGTCACATTCTATGTTGACAAGGTCTACGTAGCCATGCGTACATGGGAAGAACACCTAGCATGTTTTCGCCCACTCTTAGACCGACTGAGGTCTCACGGCTTAACAAGTAAGCCCTCCAAATGCCATTTTTCTTATAGCACTATTGCGTATTTAGGGTTCAAGATTGGCGAGAACCGCATATCCCCACAGAAGGATAAGATAAAAACAATAACCGATAGGCCCTCCCCAGTCTCGAAGAAGCACCTCTGACCTTTTTTAGGAGCAGCTTCCTTCTATCGGCGTGTGTGCTTCATTTTTCGTCCGCCCCCTCCCCCTTAAATAACCTGCTTAAAAAAAAAATTCAAGACCCTATTAAATGGAAACCCATGGCTATTGCCAGTTTCAGCGGACTCAGACAGAAACTAGTGACTGCCCCTATCCTGCACCTATCTAATCCCAAGGAGAAACTCGGCATTCGGATCGACGCATCTCATCTTGGAATCGGATGCGCCTTGTTGCAATACGAAGCAGAAATAGCCGTTCCTGGAGGCTTTTGCAAGTCAGAAACTTTCTGATCAGCAAAAGAAGTATGCCACTGTGGAGCTAGAAGCTTTAGCTATCGTGTTTGGGGTACGAAAGTTCCGCGTTTATTTGGTAGATAGACCGTTCTCCATAGAAACGGATCACAAACCCCCTATCATACTTAAAAAGTTGTAAGGGTCAGAATGGAAGACTCATGCGTTAGGTCCTTTTATTATCCCAATATCAATAGGATATCCGATACTTAAAGAGATTTCTTAATGTAGTCGCAGATAGTTTGTCTAGGAACCCGGTAGACGAGCCCAGTGAGTCCTTGTAAATATTCGGTATTATAGCTATGTAAGTATTGGTTAAAGGTTTAGTGTCCACCCACTAATTATTCATATGTTATATTTGTAAAGTTGATAATCTGACACACTCTATAACTGCCGTGATTAATTTTAGATTGTTTTTCTTTTTTTTCTTGCATGTGGTTCTTATATCATACTACCCGGATTAATGTGGTGAATATAATTTTTTATTTCTTTTTTACTTAGGCATGAGCTCTTATTCATTCAGGAGTTTCCTGTATATGACCGGTAACCCGTGTGTTCCCTTTTCCATCATGATTATTTTACGTTGTTCCTGTATTCGTTGAATTCCCGTTTTTTATGTGTTGTTTGTGTTGCCAATTTTAAAGATATACATTATTCCTAGTTACACGTCAGAATAATGTCTTCTAAAACGGGTAGGGATGTAGAAGTCTAGGTACATCCATACATTAGTGTATACATAAATACACCGACACAGCTGCGTGTCCCTCCACTATTCCAAATTCGCCTTTCGCATCGAATCTCCCTCACCCATTTTCGCGCAGTTATAAACCCGCAGTTCGAGACGAAGAAATCTCGGGTCGCGGCGAGGCATAAATATCTCACATGTCTGGTAATAGTCAAAAGGTCGTTCGCACAGCGATACGGATTTTATGAGAATTTGGTGCTTTCTCTCGATTTTTGCTCATGAGGAAAATAAAAGGGAAAATTATCCCTGGAGTCAGGCAGAAAATCTTGGACCTACGTTGTGTGTAGAGCTAGTCTCACAAAGGAAACAGTTCACCCGTTGCAAGAAAGAAAACTTCGGGGAATTGGTTGTTGCCGTCACGGTACTTGTAGGTGCCAAACTTTTCGCATACACCCCCCTTTCCTTTATAGTAAGAGGTTACACATGACCTATATCTGCGAATTACCCTAAACGCAACTAGGTAATCATTTTGGCTTTTGGCTACCCACTCCAGGAGGCAATAATCGGAGGAGGAGAATTCCGAATGGAGTCACAGTCTGACTCGTCTTCGCGATCCGGCCTAGGATCATTACATTCGGTAACCTCGGACGACCGGCCTAAGGGTGAACATCATCGGAATAAGAAGACATTCACCTTCACCCTCCGAATACTTTCCAACTCCAAGGTATCGTTAAAGTAAATTATCCCCTCCCCTAACTTCACTAGTTTAACCGTTGACTAGAATTTTCCTCCCGATCCCATAACCTCGATTATTTCAAGTGATTTATTCAGTGCTTAATTCCATAATATTATTCAATTCATTCTGTCGGGTGCAATTAAGACGCAAGCATCCTAGTACGTAGAATTCAAGTGTAATCCCCCCGACATTATATAGACTTACTTATTCAGTGTAAAGATTAATCCTATTTATACCTATATACGCTGTTTCATATTTCTATTTCATGTATATTAAAGATTTTTTTCGTATCTGTGTGTTTAACTATTTTGGACGATCCTTTGGCAATTAATAAGCAATCCACTCGGCTTAATTCTCAATATTTCATAAGTCCACCCATGACTGGCTTTTACTGAGTGAGAACACACTCAGGGGATCATTATCTTAATTTTTATCAAAAGGGACGCACCGGGGTTATTTTTATTCACCGGAAGTGGATACGTTTGGTGTATTGGCTACACTTCACCTTGGTGCGGGATTATAATATATGCCTAGGAAGTGGGACTGGGATTACCCACTCACTAAACCTCGACAATCAGAACAATTGTTAAATCCATTGACAGATTCCAAATACGTTAATAAAACCACTGTGGAGGAGCATATTATTTATTATCTCGAGACCAGTTTCGGCATGGAGTTTGTCATGCCAGCCTCAGTCGAGCACTACGCTCCTCAACAGTGCTTTTATTAACATATATATATATATATATATATATATATATATATATATATATATATATATATATATATATATATATATATATATATATATATATATATATATATATGCGTGTGTGTATTTATGTAATGCTGCTTGAGATTACCTATTTGGGTATTATAATGACTAGGTAAAGAAAGAGAAAAGAAAAATGAATAAGAAATGAAAACGCAAAACGAAACGTAGCTGTGAGTGGATAAATCCGAGGTCAAAAGCACTCTAAAATATTGTTGTAAAATTAGCAGAGAGGTAATGACATATTTATAGTACAATACTTTTACGGTGTTTGCTGTAATTTACTGTAAAATGAGTGGTTTTGTGAGAGTTTTGGGCGTGAAAAGTTGATGCTGGAAATTTACTGTGCTTGACTTTGTCTCGTAGAAACACAATAAAATTTAATGTTAACCTGACAGTTTCTTATTAGTTCTTATGAAATACTAACATTTTATATTCGAAAGCAAAGTTTTCTTTAATCTTTCTTCATTTTGTTTATTGGTCTCCCATATTTAGGTCCAAGGTATGCTCACTCTTTGAGTCAAACTAACTTTTATATTCACTTCTGAATTAATAAATTCAATAATCACAAACAAAATTTCCAATTTTAATAAATATGCTTTGGGTGATGACATCATTTCTTATTAGCAAATCAAAATTTACTTTGCGAGTTTTTTTTTAAATATGATTAACTCAATTCAACTGCGAGTGGAGCGTAGGAATGTTCTGTAAAATTTGGTTGCAGTTATTACCATGCGCTGATTTATTTGGGGCTATTTGTAAGGAATTTTGACAGAGAGCCCCATTTTCTATGAATAGATAGGTGTTTTTCAAACTACCCATTTGAAGACACTAGTAGAAGTCCTTTTTACGAATGGAAATGTATTTTTCTGAGTTGATATTGCTAACAGACTCAACCAACTCTGACCTCTCATCATTTCAAATTGCTCCTCACACCTTAACAAAAAGGCCACCAAGTTTCATCGATAGTGTAACCTGCTTTTGTTAAACTCCTTAGAGTTTGATGAAGCTAGAACTATTTTCGTCATGTTTAATAAGAAATTAGTCATAATTGCTAACTTATATTGTCACTTTGACTTAATATTTAGAGTGACTAGAGTACTTTAGTCAATTTGACTGTGACTAGCAATTTTATGTTATCTACGAGAGAGGAGTCAATAAACTTTAGTAGTCATAATCGTTAAAAAAAGTCTTTCAGTGAATATTCAGTTATTGAAATAATCACCGATTATACACCCTGAATGACGCTAAGAGTTTTGTAAGGAAAGTTAGGATTTTTCGGATCTCTGTGAATCAATTTTGATGAAACCTTTCTCAGAGACCATGAGACTTCTGTGCGAGCCCCCTTAAAACTGCCTCCTTTGGTGCTCCGCCACAAGACTTTGAGGCTTCAATGGGCCAGGAATTACTTGACGTTGGACATGAGTTGCGTTCCCTTCACTGACGAGACCAGGGTGAACCTTGACGGACTTGACGGTTGGGCAAATGGTTCAGTCAATTTCGGAGATAAGCGTCAACAACGTTTGCGAAGTTAACAGCTGGAATGGTCAGTCATGTTGTTGGAAAGTATAATTTGACACAGACTCGTTAGCCCAGTCAAGATGATGCTTGGTGGGGTTAAAGTTACCCAAGCGGCTTACAGCAATATCTCAAATAAGGTTTTGTATCCCTAACTAGATGACATACCGTTTTCGCTTCAAAGAAAGAGTTGTATGCATGACAACCCTCCATCCCACTCTGTCAGGACCACCAGGAGCTCCTAGACTCTTACTGCATACAAGGTGACAAGTTGATGGTGTGGCCGCCAGCCTCTCCAAATCTCATCCCAAACGAAAATTTGTGGTCCAAGATGTTTATGCTAATGGACGTCAATTTTGGTCTAAAGAAGTCTTAATAGCGACCTTCGAAGCTGCAGCAGAAACAATCCAACCTGCACTATTAAGAAATTGATAGATTCCATGCATGATCGCCATTTCCGTCGAAATGGCGATCATATATGCAAATAATGCATGATGTCCATCAATCTTACATTATAATTATGTTTTTATGTTAAATATATACGCAAGGTATGCTTAATGTGTATAATATTCTTCCTTTTCTCCCAAATTTATCTAGATGGGCTACTATCATTCAAAAGCTATTAGCGTGATTCACCTAAAAAACAAAGAATCTGAAATAGAAATTAAAGGACGTAACACAGCATAATGAAAACATAACACTCGTGTTGCTATATTGCGCACACCCGCTGGGGAAAGTTTCATCAAAATTGATCTACCGATTACCGAGAAATCCTAACTCTTCTTACCAAATTATTAATTAGCATGGTTCAGGGTACATGTAGGTGGATACTGTAATGCCATTTTGTTTTAAGTCATTGTGTTAGCAAATTGATGGAGGCAATTCTTCAGTCGAAAACCAGGAAAAATCGGATTTGGAACTAAATATGAAAAGGAAAAAAAGACCTTTAATTTATTAACTGTTGCAATCTGAGAAACTTAAAAATGAAGTGTTAACACTGTTGACATCTGTCTATCCTCAATTATTTCTCTGTATTGTTATCAATAACGACTTAAGACTGTAATCATTTTTATTTCAAATATCAGTCAGAAACCACAATGGGATCACAAAATATTTATGGTTTTCATTATTCTACGTGCAGTAGCACTTTATCGTGTGTGCCGGCAACCAGGCGCACACTTTGTTCTTGCTTTATGCAGCATATGGCTAGATCTGAAAGAACCGGTCTATAACTTAGTAAACCTGACCCAGCACCGATTAGAAACCATCTCTTGCAATATGGTTCGATGATTACACTCGAGAACTTCAGCATAAGTGATGCGGTAATAGAACTTTACCTGCTAGACACATTAAAAAATCTTCAAAACCTCTTTAAATAATAATTCCTTATTTCCTCGATTAATTATAGTCAAAATAACTAGTATGCTAATATTTTAGTTTACATTCACATCCTTTTGTAAAAAATTTATTATTATTTCTTTTCCTATTTCATGTCCTTTCCCTCGTTGGTTTATCACTGCATTTCTACTGTATACTATCCAATGCTTCAAATTTTAGCCTCATATTTCATGATTGTTTACATGTAGTATAAAACATTATATGTACATATTTGAATGTTTTTTATGAATTTTTTATTACTGACCGTGGGATCTTTTAACCTACGAAATTAATGGTACATAGCGTTCTCGGTTCTGTCATGGTTTTCATGGTCATATACATATTTATATAAGTTAAGGATGAATCCGAGAATGAAACAGGCAACAGTTCTCACTTAATTGATACAGTTATTAGAATTAAAACTGACGACCAGCTATGATTAACAAAATGCAAAATTGGAAACAAAATTAAAGAAATATGAAATTAATTGTAAAAATTAGAGCAGGCTCACACTGAACAAATACAATAATTATTCAATTATTGAGGTAATGTTAGAAATTAATTTGCTAACCTTTTGCGACGAGCAAAACGAAAGAATTGATTTTTTTGCACGTGACGGCATAGAATCGTAGGTTGTTAACTTCAAATTATGCGACTAGAAGCGGGATGACTGCGAATCAGTATTGAGACGGGTTTAAATGTTTTATGAAAAGTGATTCTAAGATTCGAAGGGAGGCAGAGTCTTTGGAATGCCTGAAATTGCAGAGCTTAGGTGGGAAATATCTATTAATTAAACAGAGTGATCACGGAAGGGGGACTTCTCTTTATTAGGGAGAACGGAGCAAGTGCGCGGACTTATGCATAGGTGGAAACCGACTCTCGCCTTCACCGAACAGACCGTGCTCCCAATATAGTTCTCCTAATCGCACCTGGGGCAAATAAATTTATATACAATACAGCCGAGCAGCTCATTTCCGGAAGAGTTTGTCCTTACACCCAAAAGATTGTCCTAAATAAAAATTATTAATGAACTATTGGTTGTCTCGTTCTTAGCTTATTTATTATTAGAGAAAATTCAGGTGTAGAGGCACTCAGTAATGAACATATGCTGTAATATTTAATACTGGATAAAAATCCTAAAATCTGGTTATCCTAGAGAATGATCTCTTTTGATGTCAGACTGTTGGTTTCCATTTATTTTTGCTGTGTCCCTTCGATTTTCGAAAAGAAGTACCAAAGAATTGTTGTTTTATACAGGGTCTTCTTTTTTTTACATGTCCTACATTTGAAGTTTAATAAAATCGAAAATGATTTTGTGATCACAATAAAACTTTTAGTAATTGTTAGTAATAGCTGTAAGTTTTTTTTCCTAAAATGGCTAATTGATTCATTTATTATTCTAGAAGTTATGCTAGTTTTAGTAAATCGTTTATTTTTTGCTAGAAACGGAAAGCGTAAAAGGTTTTGTGAAAAAAAGTTATTTTGAGAATGCTAAACTTTCGAAAATTGTGAAGTAACAAACTTACTCGCATCATAGTCATTCGTGGATTATAAAAGGAGACAATTTTTTTAGTAAAATCATTATTAAGGAATTTTTCAAACTGAAAATATGGATGCTCCTGGAAATGATTGGACGAAAAAAAAAAATTGTTGAAGCATTTTTCAGATGCAACTGTTTAGTGGTTTCAACACAACGACGAATGAAACGTGAAGGAGCTCAATACGTACGAGTACCATCACGACGAGCGCTATGCAGACTAATTAAAAAAAATCGAGACACCGGTAGTATACAAGATGGGCGAAAAGGGCGTGTTGGCATAAAAGGCGTAGAACAACATAAAATTGAAGAGTTGCGTCAAAACATCGAACAAAAATTTGGGGAAGTTGATGTACCGCCCATGATAATGTTTGACGAAGCGCATTTTTATCTCAGCGGATACAATAATAAGCAGAACAACAGAATATGGTCAGATCACAACCCAGAAGTTATACACCAGAAAGAGCTGCATCCTGCAAAAGACACTTTATTTTACGATAGTACCTCAGAATATCATTTGGCCGTATTTTTATGAGAATCAAAATGGAAATTCAGTCACTGTGAATGGCGAAAGATACCGACACATGCTTGAAGAATAGTTTTTATCGAACTTTCAAAGGCTTCAAAATAGACGACAACTGTTTTTTTTCCAGCAAGATGGTGCAACATCACATACATCGAATGAAACAATGTAGTGGTTAAGACGAAACTTCAGAGAAAAAATCATTTTTCGAAACAGTGAATTTAAGTGGCTTCCAAGATACCCCGATCTAACACCTTTAGAATTTTTTTATGGGGATATTAAGCTAAAAAATAATATCGCTGAGGAAATTAATAACATCGATGAAAAACCTTTGAAAAAGGTGATGAGAGCAATTTCGTCACGAGTAAATGAATGTTATGAAAAGCATGGTCAGCATTTGAAAAGAAGAATGTTCAAATAAATTAATTTATTATGTTACTTATGCAAACTGATTATTAGTCTTAGTTTTTGTTAATTTTAAGCAAATAAAATTGCTTTTAATAGTCAATAAATATCTGAAAGTTCAGCGAAAATTTGTTGAAAATCAATGCTTCACTAAAACTGGCATAACTTCTACAAAGATAAATGAATTAATTATTCATTTTAAAAACAAAAATTACACCTATTACCAACAAGTTCTGAAAGTTTAATTATGATCACAAAATTATTCTTGATTTTATTAAACTTCAAATGTAGGACATGTAAAAGAAAAGACCACGTACTATTGGTGGATAATTATTTATGTTTAAACAAATTGTAAACAAAAGAGTAAGTTTAGCGTTATCACGTTATCCCCTAGCTTTTACAGGATCCGTTTTTAAAGCATTTTCTCTAGGTTGCTTAGTAATTTTTAAGCTATTAATTGCAGGAAAAATGTCGTATTTCTTCACAGGTAGGACAAGGCTCCTCTGCGTGCTTGTACGTATGGTTTCATCTCATTTTTTTTTCAATGCTATTTTGTTTAAGAGATTTTTATTGTATATTATATGATCTTCAAAGTTTTCCTTAATAAACCTGTTGACTTCAGCATAATCGAGTCTTTCTCAACTTGTTCCACCTTGCCTTGTTTTTCGCCTCTTTTCGAAAGGTCATTTAGTAACCAAACTTTTTTTGCATCATGAGCTTGATATTATTTACTAAAAGTGTAATTAAAGCCTCTTTTATTTTGGATTTTTATTAAAGCCTCTTAATGAAGATTTAGTCATTTTATCATTAAGTTCGTGAAACGCTTTAGGAAGACGAGATTTACTTTGGTTTGTCAAGTTGTTGTATGTCTGTTTGTTTTGTCATGATTTAGCTCGCTCTCTCTCTCTTGTTGTATATCTATTTTATTATTTATTCATGCTTTGCCATTGTTTGTGGGGCTGCCATGTTGAATAAACTGATAACTAGCATTCCCTTATAATTTTACGTTCCCATCCAAACCCTTTTTCTGTTGTATCAATTTGGAAATAAGAAATTTATAATGTGAAGAAGCGTTTCTTCATAAAATTCTGGCAATTTGCCCTTACGATTTGCCTCCTTCGATGAACCATCGCGCCTTTATTCTCCAAACTCTTAGATTTAATGGTTTCCTTGTGTCTGTGTATCCGTGAGTGTTGTAGAGAAGTCCTTTGCTTCATCATCTGAATGAGGTGTAAATATGGAGGCTTGGGTTTTATCTTTAAGAAATGCTTAATGACAAGTTTACAATACTGATTAAATTTATCGGATATTTTCATAATCTTTGTGATAGAAGGTGAGATGTCAGGTTGTGTAAGAAATCTTACGTAACGTGTGTAAGAAGTGTGTATATGTGTATTATAAGAACCTCAGTTGTTTCACTGAAAATTTAATGTCATGGTTCTTACAGTTTATATGTCTAAAAGTAGATTTGTCTGGCGTTTGCACCCTAAAATTACCAAGGGATTGTCAACATCGAGCCGGAATCATCCAACCACCTACTTCTCGTAAAAGAAAGAATTATTTCAAAAGTGGGACTGAATAGAAAGCCCACGTACATGGGTGGGCGTTATCGCGATAATGATATCGGGTTATCGATTATCCGATATTTTTTTGCGCGTTGTCGATTCATCGGTATCGCCGATACTTTTGGTTCCAAACTAGCGATAATCGATAATTTCAGTTTTTGGTTTCAGTTTTGCACAGGGGCGAGCCACGCGTACCTTGAAGGCAGAAATAGGTAGGTCCGAGCTGTGAGGAGGATCCTCAAAACCTATGAGGAGATGAAGGAGAGCCTCACCAGGTAAGAAACTAAGAAACAGTATTAAAATATTCTTACTATTGTATTATAAAATAACGCTATCTATAGTCAATAATCAATATTGTATTCTAATTTTGGATTTATCGATTTATCGGTTATCACCTTATCGGGCGATAAATTTATCGCCAGTTATCGATTATCGCCGATAAGGTTATCGTTATCGATTTATCGTAATACATTTTTTCGTTATTGCGCCCACCTATGCCCATGTTGAAGTTGAATTAGAAAGGAAGTTTTGTCAAGACTTAAAATACAAGCCAAGAAACTAATTTCTTTTTAAATTTAATAAACTAGTTTTTCTTAAAATACATCCCTGAGAATCTTAAGTAAACAAAATGTTAGATTTTATGTCCTATTTACGTCCAATATTTACAATTTCCATAATTCGACTTCCTCCGGAATCTTTTTTTCGTCAATAATGGAATTTTGTTACCCTCCTTTGATACATTGTTCGCGCAAATTCTTAAATATCAAATTATAACTGTAGTTTTTTTTTTATTCCATTAATTATAATTTGCAAGCAGATTCCTCGTGTTAGAATTCTTCCTCATACTTTCCCCAAATTGAGTTTTTCCGGCTACTTGAAGGTAAATAAAATACAAATCAAATTAGAAACGACTCCCAAATGTATTTTGTATCTCCCCTTTTCATATGTTCGTCTTCAATCACTTATAATCCAAAATGTTATTAAAAAAATCATAGTATTTTTTTTATAAATTGACCTTTAATTCTAATAAAAAATCGTTTTGCTCTAAAAAAATTTCGCACCGGCTTAAAGTAATTCCCTGACTTTGTCGTATCAAAGACTTGAATTGTTCAGGTTTCCTTCCCTTTTACTTCGAGGGAACGCGGTGGTATCGGCTGGATTGATTGAAGGCTAAAGCTCCTATTTAGAGCAAAGCGCGTTACTATGCCTTAGTGAGCTAATCAAGGGTCTTAATAATGCACGGCATACTTTTAAATTAAAATATTAACTAATAGTCGAGTGTGGATGGGAAAAAATTTTAATTTGGAATTTCTCCATCGAAATCACATGTTTAGAGTTTATTTTTTTCTTTTATAAAAACGCAGCTTCAAATAACATAAAAGTTAAGGTTCATCCGGTGTTTCTACCCAACCGATGAAAACCCATTTCGGGGCGACTTGACAGTAGCTGTAACGGGTATTTCAAAAGTCCTGTTACACTCGTTAGGACGCTCTCACCAAAGAACGTAATGCTAGTTTTAATGCACAAAGACAAATATTTATTGTTTTAACGTATAAATATGTGTTTAACTTGTAATATTAATCAATGTGGCTGCCCTCGACGGCGAGCATGCGCTCAAGGCCGCATACACGTTGCGGACGCAAACCTTCCTCATGCTGGCACACACGAGGTTGACGGAGGAATTCAGCTTAGTGACGTTGCTGTGACATTGCAGGCCGCCCACACGCTGTAGTCAAGGGGATTGAGGTCGGGTGAGCGCGGCGGCCAAAAGTTCATGTTCGACTCCAACCACTCTTGCACGGTTTTGTCCGTGTGGGTCGGGGCACCGTCCTGCTGAAAGACGTAGTTCACCTTATTTGTGATCTTTCTCACCCAGGGCAGGACTTTTGTGGCTAAGTGGTCAATGTAATCAGCCGCAGTGAGCTTGGAACCGGCCGCGAATAATACCGGCCGAATCTTCTCGCCATTCGAAACCACGACGCCGAGCATGATCACTGATACCGGGTCCTTGGTCATGGATGCATAGCGGACTTTGGACACGTTCTGGCTGAAGCATACCAGGCGGTCCTTCTTCTTGTGGATGATCAGGTCAACCGTGAAGGTTTTTTCATTAAAAAAATGAGAATTCGATTGTCATGGCTCTTCAAGTCGTCGAAAAGCGATGACAGCGCTCCTGACGTTGTTCACGCATACGCTCGGTGAACAGAGGCCTTTGCACGCACCTCAAGCTCTGCCGCACTACTCATTGACGGCCCTGGACACTGTGCTCAACGAGATGTTCTTCTTCGTGAGTGCTTTCATTTTGAGGTTTGGGGCACTTTTGAAGGCCTTTTTCACAGCCAAACGGTTGACAACTTGAGGTCTACCTAAACGAGGTCGATATTTGAGTGCTTCCCCGTTCTTGAGCCTCTCAGCGACTCTGTGGACGGTCATCCGACTGACGGTGAGCCACCCTGCGATGTCTGATTTGTCGTGGCCCGTGCGCAGGGGAGCAGAAATCTCGATTCATCTAATTTCCATCTCGACACAATGGCAAAGACGTTTCAATGACACATGCTGGAAAAGATGAAATTTAAGTTTGCTTGACCGAACTTTTTCTATCACACACCTAAACCTCTTGAAAGTTAAAAAAAATAACAGAGTATAACAAAACTTTCGCAAACAGGGTATGTACCCGTTTGTAGGTCCCAATGAGAAATAAAAGGCCTCAAACAAAGGCAGATTAGTGATAAAATCCCTGGCCTCATTTTAGAGAGTATGGTAAACTTCATACTGAAACTAATCTCGTAAATAAATTATATGCTCCTATAGAGTGGTTATATAACCTCTGCTTAGCATAAAACATCTTTTATTGAGTCATAAATCCACAATTATTCCTGATCTTCTTAATTCTTAAACACGCGATACTCTAAAGTCTAACGTGACAGGTACAATATATATATATATATATATATATATATATATATATATATATATATATATATATATATAATCAGATTATTTAAGATGAAATCTCTAACTATGAGGGTGAACCGTAAAAACCAAAGTTCTTCTCTATCGTATCCTTTAAAAAACCTAAAACATTTGAAGAAAGCGTCTCGTAAATCAATAATTATCGTGCATTTCAATAATCATCGTACTCGTACGATAGGTAATTATGTAGACAAGCGAAAATTCCATCCGAATAGCGATACAAGCTCGTAAAAATTATTCTAATGGTAAATTTGTGGATAAGACTCAGCTACCTTTTTAATTACCCCAAATTTATAAACTTGCTTAGGATCATAACACGCTTCGTGGCAAAGGGGTATAAGGGTTTCATTACTCTCTCAATAGGAAACTGAGTCTACCAAGGGGGTGAGGGTGCGGGGGTGCCTCCCGTTGAGCAGACGTGGAACCAATGAATGCCGTAGATACAAAACCTGAAGATTTAAGGTAATAAATAGATTGTTAAAAGCGGAGGTCAAATGTGTAGATAACAGAGAAAGATAATATAAAATTTTCTCAAATATTTGGCATGTGAAAAATTATTTTGTAAGTTTTTTTTGTCCCCCCCACACACATTCCCTATAAGCGGAGGAAATATTTTATCCTCTTTTGTACATATTGTATTATTTGTACCTTGTTGTGGAATGTAATGCTTAAAATCCAATTACTAAATCTACTCACCTATCGTCCTGTATTAGTTTCCTTTTTTTACAGTTTCTGAAACCCCAATTAGTGGATTCCATTTCTTTACCTCTTTTAAATGAGCTTCTTGTCGTAGTAATTAATACAAGGAAACTCAGTCCTTCATAAATTTCGGGAAAACGAGTTTTTAATGAAGGTCTCGATAGTATTAAGGATATAAAATGTATTTGTCATTGCTTTTTTCTCTGCCACTGAATTATCGACCTCTGCCTGAGGAAGGCGAAGGGACTAATTTGTTCTGGGAGACCTAAAATGCATCAAGAATTTTTCCCTACTGTTAATAACCCATATTTATCTAGTGGAGATAAAAAATAATTGGTATTAAACTGGTGAAATTGTCCTTGGTTGTGCTTTATCATTCAAGTCTTTTTTTTCCCGCTGATCTGAGATATAGTTCGGATTCAGAGTTTACCTCAAAACTCTGGTTAGAAGAAATTTTGGCATATAATAACAAACCTACCAAACGATTTTATTTATATATAAACAATCATAATAACCATTCAACTTCTCACAAATGGCGATGCATTAAGAAGCCCTTGTCTAAAGCAGAAAACCTTAATAGTTTAAATGGTTGTGCCGCACAGTGGTGTAAAAAGGTTTTTCAATACATGCTTGAGAAACAGTTTATTACATTATTTAAATACTTTTATTACAGCTATTTTCTTCAAAATTTCATCCACATATTTTTATAACTACATATAATAATAAATACGACCCATTGTAAATAAGGAAAGATGATCAACAAGCGATTTAGTTTCCGGTTTTTTAACTAAACAAGGATCACATAGTTTAAGAAAGATAGCATAGGTCAAACCCCAACCATTTTTCACTTTCTTTAACGGGTAAAAGAGTTTTTATTATTTTATTCATTTTGCTATATTACCCTTCTTTCTTTCTTAATCTATGTGTGATCCTTGTTTGATAAAAAAGAAGGAGACTAAATCGCTTGTGCATCACCTTTTTTTTCTTACTAGCTGAAATTCCTCGCCCAAAGGCGGGCCAATAATTTTCTCAAAACGCTTGCGATGCCTGCCAAAATAGCTCTCTCTCTCTCTCTCCCTTCTCACTGATCTTCTTCTCTCCGTCTCCCACTCCCCCCAATCCCTCTCCCTTTATCCCATTCTCCTGCTTCTCCCCTTCTCCTCCTTCTCCCCATCTCCCACCTTCCCCCTCTTCTCCCCCATATCCTCCTCCCCCTCTCCTCCTTCTCCCCCTCTTCTCCTTCTCCCACTCTCCTCCTTTCCCCCTCTCTATTCTGCTATTTTTTATGGCAATAAACAGGAACTGCGAAATTATTCAATTGACATGTGTCGTATTTCTAGTAAATGATAATTTTTTAACGTTGTAAAACAATACTCTAAACTCATTTAAGAACTTCCGTGTAAACCACATTTTTAGTTTTTCCTCTTAGTGCGTTAAAGTATGTTTGTTGCACTACCAACCCTGGAGCATGCCACGTACAGTTGCTCCATGTGAGAAGCTTGGTTCTTCCAACTGGAGCCTAGCCACTTTCAGAGTTTGACCTTGCGATTTGTTGATATTCATTGCAAAACGTGGAAACTGCAGTCGCTTGAAATCAAATGAGAGATCACTTGGAATTATAAGAATTCGAGAAATAAGTACATCCTCTCCTGCTCAACAGCCACTTGAGGTCACTTTCACTCTTCTCCTTCTTCCCCTTCCTCGTCTCTCCACCCCTATCATCTCCTTATTATCCCCTTATCCTTCATCTCCCCCATGAATCCATTGGGTGTCTAAGAAACCCAAACTAACTCGGATTTGAGAAACTGGCAATGGGTGTAAAGAACCCCCTAATATATCTAAGAACTAAGTGGAAGTTTAAGAAAACAACAAGTATGATATACGAACGGAACTTGAATTTATATATATTATATATATACACAAATATTACACACACTCTTGGATTTTAACGTGCCCTTGGTCACGTTATCTTTTTTCTAGGTCACAACAACCTCCGTTCCCATAAAAGTGTCATTTAAACATTTTGTTCTATTTGTTTATTGACGCCAATCTGCTAGACTGAAATCCTATTTTCCAAACTTTCTTATCAATCGTTTTGTTACTATTTATCTATCCTCACATAAATTTCGTTGATAGAGAATCTCTGCTTTCTCCCCCCCCCCCTCTCTCTCTCTCTCGAACACACATGAACCACCATTCACTTCGGACAAAGCTCCTTCCCGGATACCCCATTGTCACGCCCACTTTATCTACACATATAAAACAACCACATATTACTCTCACAGTCAGACTCACATTATCCACACAGTCGATCAAATCACTTATTTCGCGTTGTGCTCCATCCACCGCGGAAGACATCCTCGGTGGATAGGATTCACAAGGCATTCCATCCGTCAAGTTCAAAATAAAGTTATTTTATCAACTTGTTTGTAAATCCAAATATGAACTTATTTGGTAGACACCCTTAGGCGAACTCGAATCCTGAACTTGGATGCATGTAACAGAGAAGAAATATTTGTTCCAACTTGGAACTGGCGACTCCGGCCACAATTAAGCATCAACCCCTTCTCTCACTACATATGTATATAAGATCCTCTAAAAAGATTAGAACACCTGTATTTCTATCACAACATTCCTTCAAAACTTTTGCCTAGAGAAAATCCAAGATTTCCAAAATTGATGTACAATGAACAAAAGATATAAACTAACTATGTATGAGTAAAGTTGTACAAATTTGGAAGAATACGAAAGTTATTAGTAGATAAGCGATTGAATAGAAAATTATTTGAAGTGTCTAAAATGATCCGAATGCTTAGGTTTTTCATAGAGATGACATTCATAGTTTTAATAGGAAGTAATTTCAGGTCAATCTCGTGTCATCGAGGTAACATGCTTAAGAAATCTGCCATGCCTCTCTCTGATCGGGTGCTGATCGTGAAGCTGGGCCAACAAAATGAAGTTTCAATTTGAATTCAAGCTGTCTAAATATGTAGTCCATAAAATCATGTCAACTTAAGATAAAACAGGTTTATGCAAGGCTATTAAATCAACTGATAGACAAAGGAATACCTCAAAAAGGAAGCTCGATTCATGACCACAATTGTGAAGAAGGGCCGAGATTATAGCCATCAATATCACGCGTGATCAAGCTTCTTAACGGTCTCAAGAACAAGGAGGCTCATCTTGCATTCGCCATTGAACTTATCATATGGGTGGATGACCAATGGAGTCAAGTCCAATTTAGGACGAAGTCCACTTTAGTTCAGATCTGATAGATTGGTTCCGCGCAGAACAAGCTAAAATTATTTGTCAATTGCGGAGGAAGTGCCTGATTTAGAGAGAAAGCACTAGGCCACTTATGCGTTTACGGGGCACAGTGAATGCACAATTGCACGAACAATTGCTACGAGAGCATGCTTTGCTCCCTTCGAACTCCAACCTGCATTTTTAGGCAGGATAATGCCACTTGCCACTCTGATAAATCCGTTAACATCTTCCTGGGCTGCATAGAGTACGGACTTAAATCGCATTAAGATGGTTTGAAAGACACTAGGAGAGAGAGTTCTTAAACGAGGAATCCGAAAACAGTTCAAGAACTGGGAAGTTCTTCAAGAAGAATAGATCAATATTTTTGCGCAAGAGTGTCAACATTTTAGTTCGTTCCCGTGACAAGAGATGTCAAAACATCATCGAGAATAAAGGCCTAAACACTAAATACTATTCACTTATAACTTGTACATACAAATTTTTTTCATTGACAATTCAATTTGTTCGTTATTTTCCACTAAAATTTCGTTTCAGCTGTTGTTCAGATTATTTTGGAAACTTCAAATTTGTTATTATATCGTTTATCTGTTGATAACTTTGCTATTATTCTTCCAAATTTATAGAACTCTTACCCATACATTTTATATTACAGGGAATGTGTGCATTGTGCGATTAGGTACTTCATGGAATGCCTGAAAATTTTAGTAAGTTCATGAAACCAGTGCAACCATCAGTAATTACATGTAATCTCTAAAATATTTCGTGTAAATACTGAAATATCTGCTTAGAGATTTCATAGAATAGCTATGGTGTTAAGCAACAAAGTATTCATCTACAAAATAATATTTTAAACACAGTGTGTAATATGATATATACTAATTAGGGCAGGAAAGTCTGCCATGATACCTGCTATTGCATTTGAGTTTTGCTTTGAAGCATTTATACCTGTTGATTTTGCATTGATTAGGGCCACAGTTACATTTGTGGAAACCTTGGCTTCCATAATTTGACTCTGAACGAACAGTAGTAGGAGAGATACCTCAGTATTCGTGTTGATGTCACTTATTGACAATAGACCCTGAGGACACATATCAAAATCGTTGAGAGAATATAAACCTTTTAAGAGACTCGACCTCACCCCAACCCTGTAGTTGTCTTTCCTTTGATCATGCTGAACAATTGACACCGAGAATGTTCCTGGGATCTTCCCGCCCCCTATCTTCAGTTGGTATTGTAAGTGCTACAGTGTTACCATACATTGCACTTTTTATATAATTTTGCGGCGCCTGGTCATCTGATCTGTCGGATTACACTGAGAATGTTAGGACTCATTCCGATGGCGGGTTATATTGGTCATGGACTGATTAAGGTTATCAAAAACACTCACTTACGTTATTGACGTCAGCTCTAGAAGAGGAGTTGTTGACATTATCTGCTGAGTTTCTGTCACTTGCCGAGGTGGGGTTAGTTATGGCATCTGCCATTGTCAGACTGAAGTATGACTGGTGCTTTCGGCCATATTGGAATCAATAGTTATCTGTTGGAAAAGTACACGCTACACGACACCGAACACAACTGACAAGAAGTTGTTTTCAGATTTTCTTATCGACACGGGCGTGGACACTACGCGTGCGCGACCACCACAAGACCAAACTACTGAGGCGTAACAGCTGTTAGCTTGTCATCAACGATTTCATACATTCATACATTGCATAAGGTATACCTTGACCAACACAGTGGTCTTTGTTTGGCGATTGCAGCCTTCTACATACCTTTAGTAGTGAGCCTCACTGTCGTTGCTGAGAAGATGCCGCTCGCTTTACGCCATGCACAATGCATTATGGGTTTGGTCGCGTGACAACAGCGTCTCTCTCGGTCACCGGCAGCTTTCATTTCATCTGCGGCTGATATCGACTTTGCCAATGCACGGTGAGACGCCAATCATATCATAGGCCTTTTGGGTCTATGGCAAGGAAACACTTTTGAGAGCTTGATATAGCTCTCTCGTTTTACCAAAGACACCAGCATGGAGAGTAATAACTCTCAATGTTTATCACCACGCTCTGCTTCCAAAGCTTCTACAGCACCGGAAGTTTTGCATTTGCATTTCTTGGAGCATGGCTGTATCACGCTGAATCCGTGTCAGAATACACGGATGGCTGCAAATCCGAGGACGGGGATCATCTTACATGCCCCCTTCCCATTGTTTTAAGTTAGCGAGACTATTCCGGGTGTTGCGTCTCTCTTCATGGCCGAGCATTTTTCAATACGCCGTTCAGTAGAGTAGATTAAGAGCACTGCCCGGTTTGGAAACCAAATTTTGATCTCTAGCGACTTATCGAGCGCATTAAATGTCGCACATACACTTGTATCTCTTTTAAGATGTCGAATGTATCTTCTGTTAAGTTCTAGGACATGTAAGGATTGCCGGAAATGAGTGCGCTGATACGTGCAACAAATAGTCAGCTCAGACTGGCACACATAACTAACCTTTTGTTCCTCCTTACTCTTACTACATGTCAAGAACTAGGTCATCCCTTCGCGCTGCATAGGAAAGAATATGTGGGAGACGGCCCCCCTCCAATGCCGCAAAGGCTTCAGGTAGCTTTTTGCAGCCTTCGAATTGGGCACACTCGTGTGCCGCACCGCCATTTCATGGAGCGCACACCTGCATTTTCTTGTGACGACTATGTTGTCCCCAGGAACAGTTCAGTATATTCTTGTGGGTTGAATGTCCCAGTCTGGGTGATTTTCGCTCACGTTACCTGTTCAAACACCGGACGAGCAGGGTCTCTGCCGCTTGTCCCTTGTATTTAGGAAGGATTCACCACTTCCGTCTGTGGACTGTCGAGTTCTTGGAGAAGGCTAGACTCTTCTATTATATTGGGTTGAGGAATAAGTTCTTGCGGTTTTATCAAATCTATTCATCACCATTAACAATTTTAGAAAAACTTCATTTAGTATTGATAACAATATGCAATTTAATCAATAATGTATTCTCCGTTGTTATTTACGACTTCTTCCCAACGTTCAACTAGTTTTTCGATGCCTCTGCAATAAAAATCACTGGATTTTGACTCGAAGAATTCATTTAACCAGGTTCTTAATTCCACATCAGTATTGAACGAAACGCCACGCAAATTGTTGGAGAGCGATCGGAACGGATTCAAGATCCGATGGAGCCAAGTCTGGTGAATATGGAGGATGCGGCAGGATTTCCAAATTGAGCGTTTGGATGGCGTGTTTTGTCATATTGGCAATGTGAAGACAAGCATTGTCGTGTTGCAGAAGGACTCCATAACGTCGGTGAGGTCGCTTTTCACGAATAGCTTCGGTGAGTCGATACATTTGTTGAACGTAGAGTTCTGCATTGACAATCTCGTTGTTCGCAAGGAGCTCATGAAGAATGATGCCTTCACACACACACACAACATCGTCTTTCGTAGATGAAGTCCTTGCTTTAATCGCGGAAGGGGTTTTTTATTGGGGCTAAGCCATTGTTTTCGATGGTTCATGTTGACATAAACACACCACTTTTCGTCGCCAGTGATGATGCGGTGAAGAAATCTTCCTTATATCCACGAGTAGCCTTGTGACGAGCAAGCAAACCTGCAGCAATCGTGGAGCATTGAAGTTTGTTGCTTTCGCTCAGAGCGTGCGGAACCCATGCACCGAGTTTTTGAACTTTCCCGATCGAATGAAGGTGATTCACTACAGTTTTCTGATTACACGCTAATTGTACAGCCAATACTCTAGTCTATTTACGAGGATTTTCATGAAGAAGGTTGTTCAATCGATCTTCATCCAACTTAATGGGTCGAGCAGAACGTTCTTCGTCATTAAGATTGAAATGACCGTTTTTGAAACGTGAAAACCACCATTGAGCTGTCCTTTCTGATAAAACATTTTCTATGACACAGCATAAATATCGCGACGAGTTTTGGCTGCGTTTGCATTGTTCCCGTCTCGATTGCAAATGAATAACAACAAGTGTCTAAAATGCGCCTTTCTCTCAACTTGACATTCCATTTTGAGGGTACAGAACAAAAATTAAATTAGCACAACTTTTAAATAAACCACAATGACTTATTACTCAACTTCAAGACGTAGCCTAAGCAAAAGCCTAATAGTTTACGCTGTTAAGAGACGTAGCCTAACCTTTGCAAATTTTGCTATCATTATTTATTATTGTTTCTTAATATGTGCACAAATCACGCCAACAAAACTTAAATCTACACAACATTAAAAACAACGCAACAACTTATTCTTCAACCTAATACTTAGCTTTTCTTTGCCTTAGGTTCATGCTCAGAGACCTAAAGGAAGGAACCTTTCTATTTTTACTTTTTTGGTTTGTTTGTGTTTACTTTGCTGTTTTGGTTTATTTTTAATTCTTATTGTGTAAATTACCATACAAATTGATAACTAGGTTATAAATAATTTTGGTGGTTATCCATTGCTAGCAGTTGCCAGAAAAGAGATATAGAACAAGGTCTGCTGACCAAAAGTCGCGTGCTGTCACTTGTACTGATTTATGACCTTACGAACTTCAATACTTTCAATAATTCAAGGTCTAACCTTGAGGAGACCTTGATAGCAATTATACCATTCGAGAGAGAATTTAAAACAACACTTATTGATTGCAAATTTCTTTAGTATCGGACGAATAGTTATGATGTTATTGCAAAAACAAAATAATTTTCGGGATAACCTTGGGTGGTGGTGGTGTAAGTGATGTAGGTGGTGGTGGTGTAGGTGGTGGTGGTGTAGGTGATGGTGGTGTAGGTGGTGGTGGTGTAGGTGATGGTGATGTTGGTGATGGTGATGTAAGTGGTGTTTATGTAGGTGGTAGTGGTGTATGTGGTGGGGATTTAGGTGGTGGTGGAGGTGGTGGTGGCGTAGGTTTTGGTGGTGTTAGTGGTGATGTAGGTGGTGGTATCAGTGGTGTAGGTGGTGCAGGTGGTAGTGTTGTCAGTGTTGTAGGTTGTGGTGTAGCTTGTGCAGGTTGTGTAGGTGGTTCTGGTGAAGATCGTGTTAGTGTAGGGTGTGTTGATGTAGGTTGTAGTGGTTTAGGTGTAGGTGGTAGTGGTGTATAGGTGTAGGGGATGGTGGTGTAGGTGGTGGTTGTGTAGGTCGCAGTGATGTAAGTGGTGGTGATGTAGGTGGTAGTAGTGTATGTGTTACTGGTGTAGGTTTCGGTGTAGGTTTTAGTGGTGTAGGTGTTTGTAGTGTAGGTGGTGTAGCTTGTGGCGATGTAGGTGGTGGTGTTCTAGGTCGAAGTGACGTAAGTGGTGGTGGTGTAGGTGTAGCTGGTGCTACTGTGGGTGTTGGTGGTGTAGGTGGTGTAGGTGTAGTTGGTGGTACTGTGGGTGTTGGTGGTGTAGGTGGTGGTGGTGTAGTTCGTGTTGATGTAAGCGATAGGGTTGTAGGTGTTGGTGTAAGTAATGGTGTATGTGGTGCAGGTGGCAATGGTGTATGTGGTGCAGGTGGCAATGGTGTATGTGGTGCTTTTGTAGGTGTTGGTGGTGTGTGTGGTGTAGGTGGTGGAAGTGGTGGTGTAGGTGAGGTAGGGGGTGCTGGTGTAGGTGCTAGTGTTGTAAGCTAAGGTGATGGAGGTGGTGGAAGTGGTGGTGTAGGTGAGGTAAGTGGTGCTGGTGTAGGTGCTAGTGTTGTAAGCTAAGGTGATGGAGGTGGTGGTGGTGGTGTATTGGCGGTGTTGTAAGTGGTGGTGGTGTAGTGGCGGTGTTGTAAGTTGTGGTGGTGTAGTTGGTGCTTAGTGTAGGTATCGGTGATATAATTTGTGTAGATGATGATTCGAAAGAGAATGTAAAATAACATAAGAGTTTCAATTTTCGTTACAATCTTATTACGAAAACGAAAATAAAACAAAACGAGGACCGACCGACCGACATAGTGAGATGTAGAGTCGCCCGCCACTAGACTCGCACCCGACTAACATCACGATTTTTTTGAGTATTTGAATAATAATTTTATCTTAGTTTGCTTATGACTTAGGTTTTTTTTATCAAAGTTATTTCTAATAATTCTTTTATAATATCAAAAAACAAAATGGTGAAGTTCACAAATAAATATAAGTATCGAAATTTTGTGAATTTTTTAAAACCCAAAGAATTACAAATGAAGTTCATAAATTTATTTTTATATATCTTTTATAACTATATTTTAGCAACGTGATATTTTGAAAGGGGCGAAATTTAGTTTAGAGTTCCTTTTTAAAATTAAATTGTTATAATTGGCGAAGTTTAGAAAATTTATAAAAATTTAACCATGGCTACTTTTTTTTTAGATTTTAATCTTAGTAGCGAAGTCATTGCCTAAAGTTATTTTAAAAGAATTAGTAGAAATAACTTTGATAAAAAAACATAAGTCATAACCAAACTAAGATGAAATTATTATTCAAATACTCCAAAAAATCCCCTTCTTAAATTATAGAGTTAGTGATGATGATGATGATGATGATTACTAAGAAAATAGGGCCGTTAAAAATTCATTTAAAGGTCCTTTAACAAAAGTAATAATTATGACAATCAATATTTACCAATTTGTCAAAACCAATTCGATATTGTCATTGTGAATGTTAAAATGACACAGAAGGGATGTTCTATAACAATAAATTATGTTGTTATCATGTTGCCAAGCAATGCTGATCGATACAAAGTTTGAACATTACTTACCTTCATAAATTTATGTACATACGAGAGTACCTATAAAATGTTGTAGTCTTGAGTCTTTGTGGTTTTAGTAGAGTTATTTCTTCAAATATATCAGATTTAGTTTCTAGCTCGAGTATTTTAGGCTGAAAGCCTGCCTTTACGGTGTCCCTATTCTCATTAACAATCTTCCTTTTCTTATATTTCCTTTATTTAAATTCTTTAGATGTCTCTGTTCTTACCATTCCTTTTTTTATCCACCTCACACCCTCTAATTTAAATTCACATCACATGAGATGCTCAATTGCATGGGCAACCTTTGATCTCTCCTTGAGTGTTGATTGGTGTTTGCTCCCCCCCCACCTAAAAACGCCCTTATTTTTCATTGTCTCTAAACCAAGTTTATTCCTTTCCTTTTGATCTCCTTATCAATATTTTGGCCTTTCTTCGTGGCTTAATTCAACCCTTCTCCCACAAAAACTCAGGGCTCCATCACCGCCCGCCCAAGGCCCCGTTTACTCAAGCCATTCAAAACTCATTTTCAACATTCATTCAATTACTATATCCCAATTAACTGAGTTAGTTAAGTTACGTTAATTACATTACCCGCCCCTTTTCAATCGTGGACGAGATCCTGCGAGCGATTAATGAACTTCAAATAAAGATCAGAATGACAACCACTCGCAAGTCCGTAGGCACCAGGCGATAGTCATTTCGGAGGAGGAGGTGCAGAGAGAGCGGTAGTATTTTTTGAGACCACCCGCCCCCACCTTTTTTGCACAGTGAAGAGACGCACATGCCTCGTCAGGGGTGTGGAAATGAGCACCTTTTTAAGGAGGTTCCTGATCTTAAAAATGAGAGGATGTCTCTGCGCAGAGAGGAGGGAGGGACAGCGGTGCTGCGTTTGGCTCTGTGCATAGAAAGGAACGTGGCCGAGGCTGTTTGCGCGTATTCCCCGATACGACGCACCGCCTCATTGACAGCTGCCCCCTGAGAATACATATTTTTAATTGTCGCCTCCCACCGGTAATCGACCCTGGACCAAGAGAAGAAGGAAGGAATCAGTCTTTCCTTGCTTTGCACCATAGCCCCCCCCCCCCGCACACACAAAAGGCTTCCAGTTAGTAGTTGAGTGGCTTTGCTCTTCTTACAAACTTACCAGCACTTATAGTTGAGAGGGTTTGCAATTGCCGTCCTTGTCATTTTCATTCTTTTGCACCTTTCATCATTATACGTATCTACACTTTTCTGTATCTGTTTAGCCCTACAGTTATTTGACTTTAGTGAGTGCCGATGTATGTTGTCAGAGTCCCTCCTTCTCCTCAAAAATAAATACCCCTGCCTTCCACTCATGGTTTAAATTGGGGCAGGGGCCAACTTAAAGACACCCTTGTGTTGTCAAATCCGTTTAGATCAACCAGGTTTTTATTCTGCAATTCAGAATAATTCACGGTTACTCCAATACATTTTGTTCAATTGCAGGAGTCGTTAAAATTACCAGAAGAGAGTGAGTAACATGAAACGTGGTATTTTATTCTCATTTATTCATTTCCAAATTATTTTTTAAAATTAATTTTCTTAAAGACAGACGCAAGTACAACCTCGATGTTATATTTTCTGTAACATTCGTGCCCTCACGCGAACCTGGAAACATTGGTGCTCTCATGCGAATAAATGCTCCCCTCAGGTGACCCTGCAAGCATTCGTCCCCTCACGAGAGCCTAGAAGCTTTGGCACCCCCACGCGACCCTTGAAGCATTGGTGCTCTCCGCGACTCTGCAACATTAGGTCTCTCTTGCAAGCTAAAATGAATGGTACCCACGTTGGCTTTGAAGTATTGGTGCCCTCACACGAGACTAATAATATGGGTAGTATTTTAGACGTTTCCAATGTGTCTTTCAGATTTGTGCTTCAAAGAGAGGGGTATCTTTTTTTTTCGTTAGTGATCGTCATATTCTCAATTATGTCTAATCTCTTCTTTGGTTAACTTATTACTTCTTTGTTTATGGCAAAACTGAGAGATGTAGAGCTCTCGCCGGTCTAGGCCCTAGAAGATACGGCTTTAGATTCCTGTCGTCAAGACACCGGGTTCTATTCCGGCCAGCGTGGACATAAAACTTCAACATATGTGCAGCAGTGGCCGCCAATTGAGTGCAAACTCTGTACCTAGCCCAGCGGGGTATGGGTATGGGGCTCCTACACACGTCATCAGCACACAACCACTGACAACAGCACTATCATTCTATTTCTGTACTCACAGTACAGAGATCCATATTTCTATACTTATGTAAATATAGCTTATTCCTCCCTTCCCAATTTTTGGTAGTGAATTACACTGGACAACTCAAATTTATTCTTTAAGTTTATTTTAGCTGATTTAGAGCAATTTTGATGTAGTGAATCCAAAATTCACATTGGTTTTGCTCTATCAGGTAAACATTCTGAAATATCGCCACGTTAGTTTACTTTTGTTACACGTATTATGCACAAATATTTCTTATTCTTTTAAGCAAACGAATTCTGAAGACTTACATGCGGCAGTTTTTGACTGACTGGTATTTTTATTTTGCAAGTGAATGAAATGGATTCCGCTAGAAGATCTTCCCAAAATAAGCGCGATGTATTCTGCTACATCTGCTGCGAATATACTACTCTTCCTAACAGGAATCCAGTCACAAGTTTCATAAAGCGTGCTTACCATGCTTATTTTGATATGAAACTTGATGACCTGGATAAAACTTTGGCGTCACACATGGTATGCCCAGAGTATCTGCATTATTGGACCAAAGGCAAGAAGAGTTGTCTGAAGTTTGGAATTCCCATTGTTTGGGGGAAAGCTACAAACCATGGCAATGATTGCTATTTCTGCACTATTGATTTGATTAGGATCAAAAGAAAGAACCGGATCAGCCTCAAGTATCCTGATCTTTAATCCCCACGCGTCCGGTAGCTCATTGTGATTTGTAATGAAATTCCAGTACCTCTCTGTGGAGTGAATTTTAACATTAGTTACGAAGATTCCTCGAGTGTTGAAAAAAAATGAAGAAGAAAAAAAGGTGGTTTTAGACGATGATGTTCAACATCTTCTTTCCTCAAAGAAGCTAATTGATCTAGTTCACGATCTCAGATTGTCAAAGTCGTCTGCCAAACTGTTGATATCTAGATTGAAGGGAAAAAACCCCTCCTCACTGACAGTGTTCGCGTTACCTTGTACCGCAACAGAAATCAAAAGTACCTCATTTTTTCCTCTCAAGAGAAGCAATTGGTGTACTGTACGATATTGCGCAGTTCTGCACAAGTTTGGAGTGGCCCAGTACCAACCCAAAGATTGGGAACTGTTCATTGACAGCATCAAGCGATTGCTGAAATGTGTTGTGCTGTTCACGGCAACCGGTTTGCCTTTGTACACTTCGCTCACTCGACTACATTGAAGGATAAGTATGAAGCGGTAAAGTAAGTGTTGGATAAAATTTGTTATGATGAGCATGAGTGTTTGATTTTTGTTTGAAGATTGCGAACTCATTGTTGGGCCAACAGTTGGGGTTCACAAAGTAGCCATGCTTTCTGTGCATTCGGGATAGTAGGGACCAAGTTCAGAATTACACGAAGAAGGGAAGAAGGAGTCGCATGTACGTTTACAAAAGGAATTGGTGTGTTACAGAGCAAGGAAGCTCATCAACACCCCTCTGATGGACAGAAACAGAAACTCATCCTACCGCTGCACATCAAGCTCGGCTTGATTAAACAGTTCACCAGAACTCTGGCTATGTGCGGTGGTTATTTCACTTACTTGTGCCGCGCTTTTCCAGGATTGACCATGGAGAAGTTTAAAGCTGGTATCTTTGACGGTCCTCAACTCCGTCAGCTCATCTGAGATTCAGAATTTGAAAACTCAATGAACGAACTGGAACTGGAAACGTGGAAGGCTTTTATCTGAGCGTGAAGAACTTTCTTGGCAACCAGAGGACGAGAAACTACATAGAACTTGTCATCTTTATGCTGACTGCCTTCAGAATCCTTGGATGCAAAATGAACATCAAAATGCATTACTTATTCTCACATATGGATCGGTTTCCCAAGAATCTGAAGATCAATGAGCGACGTGCAGGGGAACAGATTCTATCAGGACATAAAAGAGATGGAGACCAGGTATCAGGGACGCTGGGGTGCAGTCATGATGGCTGATTACTGGTGGCCTCTGAAGAGAGTCATTGCTACCGCTTAAAATTCTAGGATTTCGAAGAAACGGAAGTTCATGCCTTGAATTCTGAACAATGATGACTTAATATCCAATTTACATGTACTTATCTTAAATCAATGTCAACTATTTAATGTACACTAATCAATTTTTGTAACTAATAAATTGTGTTAGAAAACTCTGTTTTTCTATATTAAAAACCTATTTCGGATGTGAAATATTAACAAAAAGCAACCGAATAATCACAAAAAATGTAATCGATTTTGTTATATGATCGGATATTTTAAAAGTCAACTTAACACAAAAACCTGACCTAATCGAAGTGAACGGATGTCATTTTAGGATTCAATGGTACAAAATTGTTCTAAATTTGTAACGAAGTGTTATGAGTAATATAATGTTCTAACTTCTATTATATAAGGAACAATTCAGATGTTCGATAGATTTAAGGAAGAACAGAGGCATACATAAGTTTAAAGTAAAGGTACTAATATTAAATTAGATCATTATCTAGTAGAGATACAAGGACTTTTAACACACCTCTTTTTTATCCCCAGAAGTGTGGGAATGCATCAATTGGCCGTAGCCCAGCTCACCGTCGCCAAACTGGCCAGATTTACTAACTTTAAATTTTTCTCCCAATTTTATTAGGTTAAGTAGGTAGCCACCTGGCTGTAGCCAGCTGGGTTCAACGAGGTGTCCGTAACCAGATGCCCTAGACATTCAATCCTACAGTCAATGAGGTTCTGTGTATCACAGCATCACATTGACTTTGAATTGACTTTAGGATAGATTATATCAGAAGTGCTGCTTTGTATTACGGCAAATGCTATGCTTGCACCATCTCCTGACCCATTTTTACAAATTCCAGCTCATTGTATTGATCGATTTAATGTGGAAATAATGGATAATAATATTATTGCAATGAATATTAAATTGCTCAAAATCATATATACCTAATTCGTGATTTGTCGGTTGATATTTGGCGCTATACCTCTTAAGAGACAGAGCTTGTAACAGGTTTTGCGTCGTGTCACATCTCTTGGGTTTAAAGGTTTTTACTAGAAGAGGGGAACTCTAAGCCAAGAAAAGAATTAGATATTTTTAGCCAGCTTGGTTGTCATTGACATGAGCGGCAGATGAGGACTATTTCATAAATTTACAATGAAATCAATGAAAATACAAGTTAGCAACTTACTGACGCGTTAAATTACATCATCTAGGTGTCCAAAATTGCTCACGGCAGAAATTTTAACAAGGATGCCAAGACAAAATCTGTAAAATCAGGTGCCATAAAAGGTACATTTGGGTGATAAAGAGTTAAACTTGAGTGCGTGGGTTAAAAATATGGCCAAGCTCTGCGCCCCAAAGGAGCTAGTTGAAAAAACTGTTAGTTACAAAATAGCTAGAGCAAAAAGAGCTAGTCCCAAAATAGTTAGAACTAAAGGAGCTAATCCCAAAATAACTATAACAAAAAAGCTAATTCAAAAATAACTAGTCACAAAATAGCTAAAACAAAAAAGCTAGTCCTGAAATCGCTATTATCAAAATAGCTAGAACAAAAGGAGCTAGTCTTGAAATGGCTAGTCCTCAAATAGCTAAAACAAAAAGTTAGTCCTGTATTTGCTAGTTCTAAAATAGTTAGAACAAATATAGCTTGTCCTGCAATGGTTCGTCCCAAAATAGCTAAAACAAAAAGAGCAATTTCCCTTCAACCATTAAGATGATCCGAATTATTGAAAGTTCTGTATCTTCAGTAAATCTGGATGAGTCGTTCCTTTTAAGGTAACTAAGTAAAAGTGAGCAAACAATTACTCGCTAAATACTAATTTACAAAAGAATATTTCAACTTACAGATTTCTAATTATTGGTAGCTTCGACCAAAATTTGAGATGCTTAGCATCCCTTGTATATTTTCCTTACATACTATCAATAAAATTTATTTTAATTGATTTACTAGAGAAAGCGCAGAACATGGAGAGTAACCCCTCCCAAATTTGTATATTTTTCATGCGGGAATAAATAAATAGCAGAAAAAGAAATTCGAGGGTACGTACGTAAAACACTTCATAATTCCCCTCGCACAAATGGATTCAATATCACTTGAAATTGCTAATTACATTATTTCTTTTAGGTAATATTTCAATTTTAATATAAAGTCTAACTTTCTTAACCTTAGCCAAGTTGAACGTTCATTTTGAACACTTAACTAGAATTATTCGATTCTTTAAACGTGTATATTATTTCCAGTGATTTGGGGTTTGAACCTTCCACTAATTTACTTTTTACGAAAGATTCCGCCAAATTTCAAATCGTGGTGTGAGTAGGTTTCACATATCAATAAAATACAAGTTAAGAAAATCGAAGAATTCAAATTAGGTGTTTAAAATGAAAGTTAAAATTTGCTTCGGTTATGAAAGTTAGCCTTTATATTAAAATTTAAATATTACTGACAAAAGGAATAGAGTAATTAGCAATTTTAAGAGATTTTGAATGAACTCTAAAACAAAGGTATTTGATCGTTGCGTTTTCTTGGGGGATGAATGGTCTAGTTAAACTTGACTAGGTAAAATTGATTAGAAATTATTGGAATTTGCAGCTAAACAAAAAGAGAAGACTTTTATAGGCTTGAATAAGAGGGGCATACGCGTTTTAGGCATCTAAATCCTACAATACTTCTTCATATCAGACTGTGGTTACAGTGGCCAGTGAAGACTCCAAGTTCCTCTTAAGACAGGCCCAAGAAAGAAGAGACAAGGTATGGAGCGCCATCTGCCCCTCGCCTCAATGAAGTGCACATAACGATCAAAATGACAATCGCTGGTGAGACCGAAAGCACCAAGGACAAGTCAACCTGGGGGGAGGAGGTATTCTTCGTTTTTTTACACCAGCTAACAATGATGGAACCCTTGTGACTGAAGGGGGTGGGGCACCCATTTCGCGTCAGGGTTATATGGATATAAGTGCCCCCATAGGGGAAACCAGCACTCCATCGGCAGAGTTCTAGAAGAGAAGGGAGAGTGGGGAGTGTGATGTGAAGGCGGGAGGGGGAATTAAAGCGGTATTGTGATTGGTTATGTGCAATCTGATGCACATTGAACTACTTACCCCTGCGGCAGGTGAATATATCAGCGTATCCACCCACTGGACGCCAAGCTCGACACGTTTTGTGTAGGCGCTCACTGGCATTGAACCCCTGCCCTGACGTCAGAAATCCAACACCGTTTCCACTGGTCGGGCGAGAGATCAGCAGATTAGTTATCTTCCATTTAAAGGGGATCGAAATCAGGCCGTTAGGTCGAGAATTGCTGATACACACTTATCGACATGTGTACCAAAAATAAAATCATGCTATTTTTATGTGATTCAAAATACTTTTTCTCCCGGCCCTCTGCCAAAGTCACTTGAATGCCATTAGATGTCAAATTCTATAGAAAAAAAAACAACTAAATAGTTAAATGACAATTTTAAATGTCATCATTTTACTGAACCTTACACCGCTAAATCAGTTATTTTATGAACATGAGGTTGTTTTCCTCTTAACTTTTTATTCTTATACAAAGACAGAGAAAGGTTGGAAGACAAACAAGTCATACAAATAGATTGACAAACGAACAAACCTGGGAATAAAAGTAGAGCCAGTGCCACGAATCAAGGGCTCTCACGTTCTCGTTTTGAGTAACAGGACGCAATATTTTGCTAAGTAACCTCCGTTGCTAATTGGTTGTGGCACTCACCCGTCGGTGTCAGACAAGTGCCTGACCTCGCGCTTCCCAGGCCACTTCCGAATTCAGGTTAAAATATGAGTGCTGTTGTATTTTCTTATTGACCCTCATTGACCCATCCCCGACCGTGGGTCCGTCTCTTCCGGCCTAGTTTACTCCTTCCGCTCGCGTTCCGGATTCCACCATCACCCCCACGGCCACGCCTACCAACTTGCCATATGAATATCCCCCATACCCTATGGGGAGGCGACTTTGAGGGCGTATTTTTTTTCTTTTTCATCTTCGCCTATTCATGAGAAAATGGCTTTACTCTACCTAGGTCGACATCTCAGGTTTCATGTGTAAGCCAGGGGGCGCTTGGCTCCGCGTACTGAATTTGTGGGCTTCTTTGGACGAGGCGAACGATTCCATCAAGGAAGAGGCACATTTAACGCTTCTCAGGATCCCTCGTAAAGACCCGGTGGGTAGATTCGGGTGAAGGATTTCGGGGCTTTTCTCAAGGCGAGTGTGAGAGATTTTAGGTTTACTTTTACAAAGGCAAAACCAAGCTTGGGGCATCTCCGATAAACCCCCTTAAAATAAAGGGTTCGCAATGAAAGCGGTGAGGTTAGGGAAGATAAAATTATTTGAAAGGCACATACTCAAATTAGAATATTTAGGGGGTTAAGTATGACGCAGAACGCCCCCGAACTTCAGTCAATTCCACACCGAAGGCGTCTTCTTGCCAGGCATATTGAAATCAAATGGGGCAAAATAAATATTGAATAAAGAATGAAATATAAACACATGTCTGTAATCCTGCGAACATGGCCCTAGCTATTGAAAGTGCAACAATTCCCTGTACCAATAATGCTATATTTACATACATGTTTACATGGCATTTCACTCGTTAATAATCCACGCACACGCTTTTGAATTTATGTCCATATCCAATACCCTCTTTGCCCAACTATGTGGATGCAACATCGTACTAAACGCAACTGTTTGTACTCATTACACCCATTTACGAATATAATTCTATAGACCAGGTTTTTCAGGATCCAAATAATCATGACAGGAAATGTGCACTTCCTTTGCAGGGGAAAAACAATCTGTCCGCACATGTAAATTACATGAATATGAGAAGCGTGTGTAGCGGATATGTAGCGTGCAAATAATACATCGTTTCCAGAATATTGTGTGCGTCTTATCGTCTTAGGCTTTGTCCGCCTCCCCAGGATTGGTAGATTCAGACCTTTGACCGACGTAGGAAGTCGTCAGTAGGAAGAAAAGTTGAAATTCAAAGCTGTATCTTCGATAGGGTGAGAGCAACGAGTACAGGATTAATTATTTGACGAATTTATGGACAAGGTAGCTAAGCACAATTGAATCTCGAATTTGTTTAATAAATCTATGCACAAGTTAGCTAAGCATTATCGAATAAAAAATTAGTTTTACGAATCTACGGACAAGTTAGCTAAGCATTATCGAATCAAAAATTAATTTGACGAATCTACGGACAAGTTAGCTAAGCGTTATCGAATCAAAAATTAGTTTGACGAGTCTACGGACAAGTTAGCTAAGCATTATCGAATCAAAAATTAGTTTGACGAATCTACGGACAAGTTAGCTAAGCGTTATCGAATCAAAAATTAGTTTGACGAATCTACGGACAAGTTAGCTAAGCATTATCGAATCAAAAATTAGTTTGACGAATCTACGGACAAGTTAGCTAAGCATTATCGAATCAAAAATTAGTTTGACGAATCTACGGACAAGTTAGCTAAGCATTATCGAATCAAAAATTAGTTTGACGAATCTATGGTCAAGTAAGCTTAGTAATATTGACTCACAACTTTGTTTGACGAATCTGTGGACATGTTAGCTAAGCACTATTAAATAAAAAATTAGTTTGACGAATCTATGGAAAAGTTAGCTAAGCAGTATCGAATCCAAAGTTTGTTTGACGAATCTATGAACAAGTTAACTAAGCACTATTGAATTCAAAATTTGGTTAAATAATCTATGATCAAGTTAGCTTAGTACTATTGAATCAAGAATGGTTTGACGAATTTATGGACAAGTTAGGAAAGCACTATTGAATCCAAAATTTGTATGATGAATCTATGGAAAGGTTTGCTAAGCATTATTGAATCTAAAGTTTTTTCTACGAATCTATGGACAAGTTAACTAAGCACCATTGAGTCTAAAATTGGTTTGACGAATCTATAGACAAGTTAGATATGCATTATTGAATACAAAATTTCTTATCTGGCTTCTCTGCAAAGAGGAACAATTTTTTTACGATTTTCCTCCCAATATTTTGGGATATACTCGTATATGTATTTAAGTAAATCTAATCTTACAAATTATAACCGGGTCATCTGCTAGGTCCCTTTATGTATAAAAAGGTATAATTTAGGATTTTGTCCTGGGCGGTTTTCCTTGAAATGAGTCCAGCCCACTTCCATTTAAAAACGTTAATCTTTTTTAATATATCCTTCGCCCGTTTTAGTGTTCTCATCCAAGTATTTTTTAAGGTCCATTCGAGTTATTTAATAACATACATTGTTCTGTTTCTTTGAGTTATCCTCAGTTTCTCCTTTCTTTTTGTGATCAATATACAAATTTCACTTTCCTATATTAGAACTACTAAAATGTAGGGGCAAATTACTTTATGTTCTAAGTATAGAGCCATCTCTCTTCTGAACATTTTTTCTGGCAAAAGTTAAGAAATATGTTGTGATCGAAATCCAAGTCTTCTGATCTTCCATAGATAGTCTGGCTCTGCCAGCCCCATACGCACCTTACACTTCTAGGATTTTAAACGTTTATAAGCAAATTTAAATTGATTCTAAATTGCCATTTAAGTAAACTTTTGTAATTCCTAAAGGCGTGACATCTCATGTAACAAGAGCGAACCATGACTCTTGTGCCACAGATCTTCTGCGGACATTGACCCTGAGAAGACACGCAAACTGCGGCATCGGGGCAGGGATGGCACGCAATCCAAAAGTTGTCGGCTTCAGCAGTCGTTATCTTCTAGATTAGTGATTTGCAACCCTTTTTTTTACCCTTGTCCGCTCTTCACTAAATGTTAGGGTGTCATCGTTACCCCATTGGCGTGATCGACACAGAAAATTAGTTGCTCTCGTTAACCGAATTGATAAGGTGTTGGATTTTTTACCTCTAGCGTCTCTTTCCTTTCCCCTATCCACAGCACAACATACAACATATCTACTGTCTCATCCGTTTCAGCTGCCGATATGTTGCCTATAGTTATATACCCCTGGCGAGAAACCCACACTGGGTCACCAAGGGGTTTCCAATCGCTCGTTGCTGTCAAAGGCACAATATTAACCTTCACCTCCTCTTACCACGAGTGCCGGTTGCTAGTAACTTTGGGCTTAGCAGCGATTGCCATTCAGATATTTATGTGAATTTCACTATCCGGTTCGGAAGGGGGAAGTTTGGTCCACGAGCCAGGAAAAGATGGTGCACTTACTATACATATAATATTGAGAACTTTTATTGTTATAAAAATGAATACATGTACATCTTAATGGAGTATTTTTTTATAGCGGAGTTTTACAAATTTAAAAGCAAAAAAATGTTAACCTGTTGATTATGGTATAATCATGGTTTTTATAATCAATATTCAACAGTTTTATTTCGGCAATCCGTCGAGTTAATTGTTCTTTTGAAACTATAAATCCTTCATTTTTGTTTGGAATTTTCCCTTGATTGACCACCCCCGTTCTAAATTATGGAGTCAAAGTCATTTGAGTGTGCCCGAATATTATGCTTAAGGGAGTCCATCGTAATCCGATGATGACCTTGTGTGCCAGCGTAATCTTCTTTAATGGGAGCAACGATGACTGAGAAGACCAATACGGGATCTGCACTGCCGTCCACAGATGTTGCACTGGATATCAAGGTCGCACGGTGGAGGCCGTGCAACCCTCTCATGTCTCTCCTCTCGATGTCCAATAAGTACATTCTTTCGTTGCTGTTTAAAGTTATTTATTCCTTCACGGTATCTTGTCCTCCACAGTGTCCTCTCCGAGCCTAAGGTTTCCAATTCACTTGGGTTCATATTTATGATGCGCAAGGCCTGTTTTACATTATCTTTATATCTCTTTTTCTGACCACTGGCACTTCTCACACCATGTTCTAGCTGTCCGTACATTATTTCCTGTGACATTCTTTCATCTGGCATTCGAATTACATGCCCGACCCATCTCATCTGGTTTGCCAACAGTATGCACTCGAGACGGGTGATTCCAGCACGTGTCAAGACCGTTGTATTTGGTATTCTATCTTGGAACGTTATCCCCAGAATTCTTCTTAAACATCTCATATGAAATTTTTCGAGCATCCTCATATGTTCTCTGTACAATGTTCATGCCTCACAACCATATAACAGTATGGACAAGCATACAGCTCTATAGACTGAGACTTTTGTTTCCAATTTTAAATTATGATTTGTTTTTGCGCACACTCTTATTCTTCCAAAAGCAGATGATGCCTGGTTTATTCTATTAGGTTGAGGAATAAGTTGTTGCCTTTTTTTTTAATGTTGTGTTGATTTAAGTTTGGTTGACGTGATTTGTGCACATATTAAGAAACAATAATAAATAGTGAGAGCAAAATTTGCAAAGGTTAGACTACGTCTCTTAACAGCGTAAACTATTAGGCTTTTGCTTAGGCTACGTCTTGAAGTTGAGTAATAAGTCATTGCGGTTTATTTAAAAGTTGTGTTAATTTAATTTTTGTTCTGTACCCTCAAAATGGAATGTCAAGTTGACAAGATGAAAGAAAGGCGCATTTTCAACACTTGTTGTTATCCATTTTCAATCGAGATGGGAACAATGCAAACGCAGCCAAAGCTCGTCGCGATATTTGTGCTGTGTACAGAGAAAATGCTTTATCAGAAAGGACAGCTCAATGGTGGGTTTCACGTTTCAAAAACGGTCATTTCAATCTTAATGACGAAGAACGTTCTGGTAACCCCATTAAGTTGGATGAAGATCGATTGAACAACCTTCTTCATGAAAATCCTCGTCAATCGACTAGAGAATTGGCTGTACAATTGGCGTGTGATCTCTGTAGTGAATCACCTTCATTCGATGGGGAAAGTTAAGAAAACTCGGTGCATGGGTTCCGCACGCTCTGAGCGAAAGCAACAAACTTCAACGCTCCACGAATGTTTCAGGTTTGCTTGCTCGTTACAAGGCTACTCGTGGATATAAAGACAGATTTCCTCACCGCATCATCACTGGCGTCGAAAATTGGCGTGTTTATGTCAACATGAACCATCGAAAACAATGGCTTAGCCCGAATAAAAAACCACTTCCGCGATTAAAGCAAGGACTTCATCCATGAAAAACGATGCTGTGTGTGTGGTGGGATTGTGAAGGCATCATTCTTTATGAGCTCCTTGCGAACAACGAGATTGTCAATGCAGAAATCTACGTTCAACAAATGTATCGAATCGCCGAAGCTATTCGTGAAAAGCGACCTCATCGACGTCATGGAGTCCTTCTGCAACACGACAATGCTTGTCCTTACATTGCAAATATGACAAAAGACGCCATCCAAACGCTTAATTTGGAAATCCTGCCGCATCCTTCATATTCGCTAGACTTGGCTCCATTGGATTTACATCTGTTCCGATCGCTCTCCAAAAATTTGCGCGGCGTTTCGTTCAATTCTGATGTGGAATTAAGAACCTGGTTAGACGAATTCTTCGAGTCAAAATCTAGAGATTTTTATTGCAGAGGCATCGAAAAACTAGTTGAACGTTGGGAAGAAGTCGTAAATAACAACGGAGAATACATTATTGATTAAATTGCATATTTTATCAATTAAAAATGAAGTTTTCCTAAAATTGTTAATGGTAATGAATAGATTTGATGAAATCGCAAGAACTTATTCCTCAACCCAATACTTTGTATTTCTTCGTCTATGGTGCAGTTTTCAGACAGAATACTGCCCAGGTAATTAAAATTGGGGACAACCTCTACAGGGTTCTCATTTAATGCAGTGACGGACACGTTGTCAGGTAATTCATCTCACTGGTACATGATTTATGTCTTGTTGCAGTATATTTCTAAACCTAGCTGCTGGTAAACTGTATGTATTGGTCCAAGCATTGGTTGTAGTGACTGTTGATCGTGGGCAACAAGAGCGCAATCATCTGCATATTAGAGTTCCAGCACACATTTTTGTTGTGTTCTTGTATGGGCCTGTAATTGGTGCAGGTTGAAAACACTGCCATCAAGTCTATAAGAAATTTTTATCCCATCTTGAGGTTCGAACAGATTGTGGTATAGTTGGGTGGCTGCTGTCATGTAAATGTTAAATATTACCGGAGCTAGGACACAGCCTTCTCAGACCCATCATGGAAGGCTTTGATGATGTTCAAGAATTTCTGAGGACATCCATATTTCCTTAATATTCTCCAAAGCAAGTCCCTATTCACTATATCAAGTGCCTTGGAGAGGTCGATAAATGCAAAACAGAGATTTTTTTGTTGTTCTCGGCTTTTCTCTTGAAGTTGTCTCGCAGCAAAAATCATATCAATTGTGCTCCTCTCCCTGCGGAAACCACATTGAGACTCAGGAACAACTCTTTCAATCAGATGCTGATTAATTCTGAATAGTATGATTCTTGACAGAACCTTCCCTGCCACTACTAGAAAATATTCCTCGGCTGTTTCCACAGTTTGCACGTTCACCTTTGTTCTTATATATAGATATGATATTAGCATCTTTCCAATCCTCTGATAGGTCTTCTTTTTGCCAGATGAGGGCTATTAGATCGTGTAGCCTATGTATCAATGTTCCATCCACCATTTTTATATATTTCTGAGGGGTCTCCATCCAGGCCTGGTGATTTGTGGGTCTATAGACCCTTGAATGCTCTGTTAACTTCTTCTATTGTAGGCTCAGCATCCAATTCATTTAGTGTTGGGTAATCTTGTAGTAGATTTAGCGCTGTGGGGTCAGTATGATTGCATGTATTTAGGAGTTGGCTATAGTGTTCTTTCCATCTTGCATCAATTTCATCTCTTCCAGTGTATAGTGTGCTTCCATCAGCTGATCTAACAGGTGTTATTTTGTTTTCGAATGGGCCTTATACTTGCTTTAATGCATCATATAAGTTTTGGCTGTCTCTCACGTCGCCAAATCCTTTTATTTCCCTGGCTTCTTCAATCCACCACTTGTTTTGCATTTCTCTTAAGGCTCTTTGTGTCTTACCCCGAATTAGTTTCCATTTTTGTAATAAAAACTAAGATCTCCTGTTATTCAAATATGCAGAGTGGGCGTCATTTCTCCTTTTTAGTTTTTTAGTAGTGTTTTAATATCTTCAGAGCTCTCGTCAAACCAGTCTTGATTTTTTTCGCGTGGCGAAACAAGAAGGCGATGTCCATTTTTATTCATTTTCCCAATGCCATGATACCAAAGTACTCTTTTCCGCACATGATGTTCCACACCAACGCGGGCATTAAAATCTCCGAGAAGGATTATCTTGTCATTTTGTCTACCAGCTGAGGATGTGCATCAAGCAAGTCATAAAAGGACTCATTATCCTCTTCAGTACTATTTAGAGTAGGTGGGTAGCAGCTAAAGATTGTGGTATATCGTCCCTCAGTTAAAGGAATTCTCCATTTCATTATACGTGTATTTATTGCTATCGGTGTGTTAGTGATTGATTACAATATACGGTTTTTGATAGCGAAGCCAACACCATGGTTGCGTCGCTCCTGAGTTGAGTAGCCTATCCAGTAGAATGTGTAGCCACCACCACCCTCTACCAAGGAGCCTTCGTTGGGCAGCCTTGTTTCACGCAATGCTGCAATATCTATTTATATCTCTGAAGTTCAAGGGCCACCAGAGCTGTTCTCCGTGGGGGTCGATTGTCATTCCCATCATCTGCTGGTCCGTCCATCAGGGTGCGAACGTTCCAACTTCTAATAGTGAGTTTTAAATTTTTGTTTCTTATTCTTCGGCGACATTTATGGGTTGACCTAACAAGCGTGGCCACCCGCCCGGTTAAGGGTGAAGCAGACAATTGTGGCCCTAAAGAGGGCTGCTCAGTCGCGCAGAGAGACGCCGAACACATCCGCTGCCTCGTCCCGGATAGTGAGCAACCATTAGCTCCACACCGCCAGACGTGTAGACTACGAGCTAGGGACCGCCTGTCGCAGCCAAAACCTGTCTCCGTCACTAGTCACCCATCGCCGCCGGTCTAGTCATGTAAGGCACAAGCACCTGTACTAAAGGTAAGGAGGCGTGCAATTTTCAGACCCACTATCTTGACTACCAGCCCATGGCCCCAATGGCAAAGAGAACCAAAACAATTGGGATGAACTAGTAGTTGCAGGAGGTTGTCGATAGCCAAGGAAGTAAGTATCCTGGCGTCGTCTTTATGCCTATCTCCGGGGCATGCTTTTCCCTCCGGGTTATGTTCCCGAAGTCCTTTGCCCAAAAGGGGCTAACCCACAAGGCAGCGCGCCCCTCACTTGGTTTGGTCCATCAGTTGAGATGGTGTATCAGGGTGTGGTGCTGGGAGCCACGAGTGAGAAAGTTAGGGTGGCGAACAATTGTCCAGAACAACCCCTTTGGACGCGACTACTCTGAAACAAGAGTTACTACGCCTTCAGACACTCTGGACACCCCGAATATTATAATTAACTAGGATCGTCAAGGTTTGGAAGGACGTTCCGTGAAACTGGGGATACTTAGCACCCTCTGTCTCAGAGCTTACTTAGCTGCTTCCGTAGAAAAAAAACAGCTGTAAAAATAATTAGACAGATTTCCATCTTCTGCGATAGCAGAGTTATGGTTTATAAGAGCTAATTGATACAATTATTTGGGGAATTGTTAGAGAAGCCCTTTAAACCTAACTTTCCCTGCAGAGGCCGATGTTCGTTTCCTCGGGCGCTGAAGGCTCAAAGAAACGGCAGTAGATTTTGACGGCATATCGGAAAGATCAGTTTACGTAAACCTGTATCTAAAAAGTACAACCTCAAAATAGTCCAAGTGTACGCATCGATATCTTCTAGTACGCAGAAAGAATTACATATATTCTATGATGAAATCAGGATAAGCTTAAACAAAAACAAAGACCATTTTAACATCGTCATGGGAGATATTAATGCAAAGGTTTAGCAACATAATGAGTAATGCATGAGAATGTTCTCAATGGGGGAATTAAATGAAAAGGAACAAGATCTGGTTGACTTTAGACTGGTCCAATACCTCAAAATTGTCACACAATGTGTTATAAAAGAAGCATCAGCAAAGATGAACTTGGTTACATGCTGGTTGACTAAACAATCACTGTCCAAGTCATCAAATAAATCAAAATCAGTGACTACAGGTTAATCGGATGTAGAAAAAAAATTAACATTCAAAGAGAAGAAAGCTATTCAGTTAAAAAATAAGACCATTAAGATCTAGAAATATCTCGCTCCAAAATTTCAGCGCCATCTTCATAGAGCATATCATGAAAATCCAAATGACACCAGTAACATAAAAGCGATGAACAGTAGTACCTTGATGAGACACATGACAGACTGTTGAAAAATACAAGGAAACAAAATAACAACAACAAACTCTAGGAAGAGAACTTAAACCTAATGCAGAAGCGCAAACACGTTAAAGAGACAAAGATCAAACAAAATATTGAATTAGCAGAAATAGACAAGCTCATTAAAATGAAACGGAGAGCTGACATCAGAAGATATAATACAACTGTTGTTGAAGACACTAGATAAGAGATATATGCACATCCGGAGGATATAAGGAAAGGAAGTTTATCTTCTAATTTGTTAAAAAACACGAGTAATTGCGATCACCAAATGATTTTGATAATGCCAAACTAGTCTATGTCTGATAATTATTACAAAAGACGTATAAGTGAATAAATATTGATTGAACAAATTCCAAACTACAATATGTCTGAGGGCACATTTAAATTTACTTGTTTCCTAGTCTATCTCTTCCTCCCCCTCCCCCATCTTCCTTGTGATCCTTCTCTCGTACGCTCCTCTATATAAAGGGTTTATGTGAAGATGGTAATAGATACCGAAATTATTCTTATAATGTAATAAACTGATTCTACTAGAGTGTGTTTTTTATATTTCAAATAAATTCACCCTATTGTAAAGTTCTTCTCTCTTTCTCTTATATATATATATATATATATATATATATATATATATATATATATATATATATATACATATACATATACACGAGGAGCGGTCAATAAGTTTTGCGAATCGGTAGGGCAAAACAGAGGAAGGGGGATGGCTGTTTGTGGGGGTGTTAGGACAAGTTATGACAAGTCAGGACCTGCAGCCGCACGCTCCTGCCTTGTCTATTTAAGAACCAATAGCTGATCGCAGATCGTCAGTCACAAATATTTCAACAATGGAGAAGGTTGAGCTCCGCGCAGTGATCAAATATTTGACCAAGGAAGGCAAGAATGCAAAAGAGATCCATGAACGCATGGTTGCAGTGTACACCGACACTGCCCTTTCCTATGCAACCATTGTTCGCTGGAATAGGGAGTTCCGCTATGGTCGTGAGTCCCTTGAAGATGACCCCCGTCCAGGACCCTGTCAGATGTTACCAACGAGGACAATGTGGCCCGTGTGGGGAGGATGATCCTCGAAAATCGACGGGAGAAGGTCGAAGAAATCGAGCGAGAACTTGGAATATCACATGGAAGTGTTATCAACATCATCCACGACAATTTGGCTATGACCAAGGTCTCTGCCCGTTGGCTCCCTAGAAACCTCACGCCCCATGATCGAATTCAACGTCGTCAAAGTGCACAAGGCCAGAGTTGCACAAGCTGCCCTGCGCGAGTGCGGATTTGAGGAGCTCAAGCATCCCCCCTACAGTCCAGATCTGGCCCCCAGCGACTACTTTTTATTCCGCCAGCTAAAGGCTGCGCTGCGTGTACGTCGGTTTGGGGACGATGGAGATGTCCAGCTCGCCGTCCAGGAGTGGATTGAACAGCAGTCGGGAGATTTCTGGTTGTCGGGAATTCGAAGCCTAAAGGACAAGTGGCGCAAGTGCATTGGAGTCGAGGGTAGTTATATTGAAAAATAATAAAACACTTTTCCTCATATCTCGTTTCCATATATCCAACTCTCTAAGAAGTTTCACCGATCACTGTTTGAGTCATGAATATGTTATGTTACTCTTGCCCTTGCGTGAACTTCATCCTGCCACCTTATGCCGCGTTAATCCAAAGTTCACCACCAAGAAATAGAAGGCTTTTTAAATGTGTGCAGATCCTTGATAAAATCCTAACCATTTTTTTATTCTTTTTTTTCACTTGCGTGTTTGTCTTCTGGATCTTTTTATGTATAAAACTGTCTCCTTAAGGATTTATTTTGGCCTTATTTTGTCCTTTCTTATAGTCATGTCTTCTACCCATATCCTCCACTACTGACCACTTTTTATCAGGTAAGGTTGTGCTTCTTAGATTTGTCTAAATTGTTTAAAATTTTCGGCCAACTCTTGGCCAGAAAGTCCTGCCTCACTTCGGAAGCGAAAAGAAAACAACAAAATTTAATGAAGCAACAACAACATTTGTTCCTTAAATATAGTCCATTCCTTTCTACGATCTTCTTCCAGCGATCAGCCAGCATCCGAATCTGCCCCAGATGCCAGTCAGCTTTGAATAAAAAAACTGTAAAAAAGCTTCGGTTTTGTAAGTGAGAATGCTTAGGCCTATTTTAAAACTGGCTTAAGGACGAGTTTTTTTTTTTGTTTTTTTAGAAAGCTTCATAAATGGTACTTGTGTCAGATGAACCTTCTGGGAGACAACGTGTACAACGTGTGAATATATCGCTCCGTCTCTAACTTAACCTAAGTCCAAATGTTTCCACAATCGCAACGTTTAAGTAAGGGTCTAGAACAAAAACACCCTTCACCGGTTAACCGAAGGAAAATATTGCTTTAAGTTGTGAATTTCCTCCACATCCCTCATATTCACCCAATCCTGAGCCATCTGATTACCATTTAAGTCATTACAACATCACCTAAATGATAAAGTTTACTCCGATATTAAGCTGGTGGTAAAAGATCATATTGTACTTCATAAAAACCAAAGGAAATTTTCAAGAAAGGGGAGGTCATTGGTAATAATAATGGAAACTACTTTACTTTTTTGTATATTAAAAGATATTTTATTTTCCTTTTAAAACCATGACATTAATTTCATGACGACCGAATATTTTTTTCAATCATGATCGTGTTCTTATCCATGTGTAGAAAGAACAAACGTGCTGTAGCTAACAACTGAAAGAGTGTGTGCCCTCCCAGCCACATATTTTTTCTCTTCCTCCATCTTCTCCAATTTCTTTACATCTCTCTCCCTGAAAACTTTCTACGCGATGCGACCTCGTTGGTTTTCCTTTATAAAAATGCGTCAGTAGAAATAAAATTCGAAGTTTTGCTCTGCCTTTAAAGTCTTTAAAAATCTTTAGACCACTTTGTCAAAATAAAAGGATGAGAGGCAATTATTGAGGAAGAAAGCTCATAGGAATTTAAATACTGAGTGCTTGAGAGAAAGTGTAGAAGTAAGATGATATACGCTGTGCAAAAGCACCTTAATGAACAAAAGTTAGAAATTTATATCCGTACTACTGCAAAAGGTTAAAACTCAAGCCTGAAAACGTGGTTTACTATAAACGGAAGTGGATGTGACACAAATTTTCTTGAAAATTAGCAAGTGTAAAAGGGCAGGATTCCATTTTGCATCCATACCATCCTATATGAAGTATTAGGATGGGCATAATTTTAGTTATCCATGTTTGCGTTGTTTTTTTTTCATTTTAGACAAGTGATAATGATAATATTGTAGCACGAAATGTCGAAAATAAAGTAATGTATGAATTATTTTTATTTCTTTTCTAGTGATTTGCTTGTTTCTGAACACAGACATATCTACATGGAACAGAAAAGAAGAGTATAGATAAGAAAGCCAACATGAGTGATATATATAGGAAAAAGAATATAAGTCCTCGCGTGAAAATAAGGAAGCGCATCGCTAGAAGAAACAAGAGAAGATGGACAAAATAAATCATTACTTGGAAACTTTTATAACTGATGAGACCAAAAAGATGACCTCGCAGAAATTTATCCTCCTTTGGCAGCAGCAACTGACTTAATACGTCGAGGAATAGAGTCATACAAGTTTATGGGAATTTTAATTCATTCCCGAAGCAGAATCTGTTCCAGCTCTTTCATATATGATGGCGGGAGAGAGCATTGCCTTACATGCTGCTCCCAAAACACAGCAGAGATGTTAGATCTTGTTAAGATTTGGTGATTGTGAGGCTAATCCAATGGGGTCTATTTCAATATTGTACTCTTCGCGCAGCTTTCAACAATTTTATTAGCTGTAGCATGAGTATGGCGACTTTTGTCCTAGTAGGCATTCGCCAGATAGACTCTTTTAAAAGATCCTGTGGCGCCACTATTGGGAAACAAGGTAAAATTGTGAGTGGGGTTATAATCTCGTTTTTAGCTCCTCTATATACCTTGGGTGAATTATATCTGAACCAGGAAATTTCGTATTTTTCAATTCGTTTATATAATTTGGGAGTTCGATCAGTAAGCAGATAAGATTGGCAAGTATGTTTTCTTCATTAAATCGATTACATCCTACAAATTTTCTTGACTCTAACCAACTTTTAGAGAATTTAGAGACATGACTAGGAGCATTATCCCTCATGATGAAAATGGACTTCATCATCCTCACTGACTGTTTCTTGAACGAAAGTAAGAGTTTTTTCTCCAGGAACTCGCATTATGCCTTCGAATACATTTCAAAGTCATCAACCATTTTCAAAGGCCTTACTAGCTTGTCTGCAACAATTGCAGGCCAAATCATCAAGCCACCTCTTCCTCTTCCTTGTTGTCGCTCTTTTCTTTGTGTATTGGGATACGAATGGCCTTATGGTCTTATTCCTAACAGTAGAAATTTCCTGAGAGGCTTAAATCTTGTTTTTCTCGAACGGAAGAGGCAACAGCAGCTTGGAAAATAGCTTTGCTGATAGCCTGAGGGTTTTTAGTCACTTCTCTTTTTAGTTGAAAAAGATCTGTGTAGATACGAGATCGAAATTGGGGTTTAACCCTTGTTTTTCCTGGCTGAATACCATTATCTACAATTTTTTCCAGAGTGCGATGATCAAGCTTCAAATTTTATAATAAGATAAAGACCTTCCTTCACCTTATTCCTTCGCTATATAATTCTTCTCTGCTTGAGAGAGTTCTTTTTACGGCCATTTTATGAGAAAGTGTTTCTTGCAAAAGAGGTTGACGATTGTTTTAATCGAGTTTCAGAAAACAGAATATAAATTATGCCGTTGCTGAGATAAAGTAGTGTTGTTAACTACAAAATTGTGCTTTTTACATTCATAAATGTATCTGCAACATAAAAAGTTTCATAATCATCGTCAGAAAAATAAAGAAATGCAAAATATTTATTTGATTTAATCTTTAGAAACACTTTAATGAATAAAATTACAGATAATAATATTATTTAGGTATTTAGACAAATTTAAAGTGATTGAATGACAAAAGTTAAAAGAAGTAAAAGGAATATTTAAGAGAAACAGAAACTGATACTAAAGGGAGCAACTTCTTTAATTCAGTTCAAATTAAATTCAAAATACCTCTTAAAAAGAGCAATGTATTGAGGGTCTCCCAAATCACCTCTAACTGGATAGAATTCTATAATGAAATAGAATTTCCGATAACTTATTTTACATATATGTATACTAGCCATATGTTTGATAAATTCCTAAAGGAATCTCGAGAGGGTATACAAATCCGATCCTGTGTACCTTACAATTCCCAAAACAGAACATTTTTACAAAATTTCCTTTTATTGGCACATCCACTTACCGTTTGGACACATGATTAAAGGATATCTTACGCAATATTCCACAAGAAGTCAGGTTTAATTTTATATACAAAAACATAATATTATAGGTTCTTTCTTCCTATATAAAGGCCATAGTCCTTTGATTTTAGGATTTTATGTACTTTACCAATATAAGTGTGCAATGCCTGCTAAGGTGGACCAAATGAGAAAATCTTAAACAGAGGCTATATAAGCGATTGGGGATATTTTAGTGAACCCCAAAACCATTTTTTCCACTATAGAACATTTAGTATTCGGAGTCATTTTCTATCTTCTTCTCCCATATCTGTATGTTCACATAAGAAATTAGAATCTTTCTACATTAAGAGACCAAAGCCTAATTAATGAAAGTGACTCCATCCCCCACTATCTCCACATTTGCTAACACAAAAACAAACGGAACTAAACTTTAATTCCATTTTCGACCTCAGAATTGGATTCCACAATATATTGTGGAATCCACTTCTGAGGTGGAAAAGTTTCCTTTAGAATCAGTGTTTGTTTCTAAATAGATAAATGTAGTTTTAATCATTTTAATTTCTCATTATTTAACTATTTTAATAGTTTACTAAATAATACCGTTCTATTATAGATAGGATAAATTTTAATATATTCTCATGTTCATCGTAGAAAATTCGTTCAAAATGTTCCAAATTAGTGAGCGAAACGTCGGTTAAGAATAAATGTCGCTCTTTATCTGCTCATAAGTCTTTCTTTTCGTGCTAAGAATAATAACCTTCCCTCGAACTAGTAAAAAGTGAATTGATGGATGCAATGCAGCCAAAGTGGAATATGTTTTATTCAAAATAAGTTAATTTGTTTCTGAAGAACGAATTTAGGGTACTTATTAGAGTACCCCAAATTAATTCAAATTCCAAATGAAGATCTGTAAGCATCGAGCAAAGTTATAATAAAAAACGTTTATATAATTTCGAAATAATTCAGATAGTATACTCTTTATGAACTATTTAAATTCAAAACATCCTAAATATTAATTTTTCATGTTGTCTTGAACAAAATAGCACCATCTCCTCGATTGACGTTAAAATTACCCTCCAAAAATAATGACCACTTCAAGTGTTACATCATCCTTTCTGAATTATTGCCCTAGATTGTTCTCAATAACGACTGGGATCTTTTGTATTCAAAGATCAGTCAGACACCACAATGGGATCAAAAATTTGATACGATTTTTGCTGGGCTAAGTGCAGTAGCAATGTATCATGTGTGGGGGCAACCAGGCGCACGTTTTACTCCCGCGTTATACAGCATATTATTAAATTCGAAAGAACCAGTCTTTAACTTAGTAAACCTAACCCAGTAGCGATTAGAAACCATCTCTAGCAATATGGTTCGATGGTTACACTCGAGAACTTCAGCATAATTGATGTGGTAATAGACCCTTTACCTGTTAGATACATTAAAATACCTTCGAAACCTCTTCGAATAATAACTACTAATCTGCTTGATTAATTAAATTCACATAAACTAGTATGTTAATATTTTATAAAAATATTTTAGAAAACATTGTATATAAATATTTTAATGTTTATAATGGATTTGGGAGGATTTTTTGCACCGATGATAGGATTTTATATACTCCTCAAACGTAGGCAATGTAATTCTCTCTTGTTTCTGTGCATCACTTCTCTATATATGTATCTATCCATCTATCTACTTATCTATCTATCTATCTATATATATATATATATATATATATATATATATAAATTGAAAATAAATATGTATATTTATACATATATATATAGTCGCATATCTTCTTGCAGGCATTTGGGATGGAAGAGCAAACTGTGAACGATAGGACCAGGAGAGCACACCCAATCCTCCAGATGTCAGCGGAGGCAAGGTTGTCCATTCTACCATTAAAATCCCCTTGCGGGTGAGAGCATAAGGATATGCACTTTAGCTTTATCCTCAGCATAGTGGTCGGCTCACAGACATTCACTGATTCTGCTGTTGCAATTACCAGCCAACCATCAGTACCACCTCAGGAAATCACCAAGGAAGGAGAGTGACTGTAAAAGAACCTCCTACATATCGCTCGAGTAGCGTTGCCAAGGAAGCTGTTTTCTTTTTGTTTTTTCTCCACCGTCAACTTAAACCATGCGCTGCTGATGGCCTAAATTATGGTTGATATCTTTCTATCTTTTAGGAAGAGATACAGGAGATAGCAAGGCCAAGGTTGCGTATAATTGCAATACTTTGTCAATGTCGCCAAATCTTGATTAGAATGCAAAGCGAATCTTCTCACGTTTTTTTTATATGCTTCATTATCTTTTGCATCCATTCATACATTCTGGTATATATATATATATATATATATATATATATATATATATATATATATATATATATATATATATTACGGGAGATATCTTAGACACTTCAGAAAATTATTTTTTACTCTGAAATCAACAACAATCTGCCACTTTTAGAAAATTGTCGTACTTATCAGTAAATCTGCATTTTAACAAAGATATAAAACCAGATAATTAAATTATGCGTCATACTTGCTGCAATCTCGACATTTCTTTTAGCAAAATAAATGGATTCGGGAAGCGATGAAAGTCATTCTATTAAGAATTAATAAAAAAATTAAAAAAATCATTCTTTACGATGTTGGATGGTCATATCAACTCGAGTTTGAAGAATTGAAAGATTCATATACATATGTAGAATACTATATCCAAGAATGTAGTGGGATAGTTAAAAGTCAGTATATAGTGAAGATGTCCTAGTGAATTTCAAAGGATATGTATGAGAGGGAAATGAGTATAAAGATTGTAAATAAATTCAGAAAAAAGATTAAAGAGCTCTAATCACTGAAAGATGAAATTATATATATATAGTTTCAAATTAGAGGCCGGTTACATTGTCATAAAAACAAACAATATGCGATTAATTCGAGTGCAACAATATAGCGAGGATTATAAACAAAGTTATAATCAACAACATTAAAACAATTTTTAAGAGAATAAAGAGAAAGATAAGAAAGTACGATACAATGTTAGAGGAAAAAATAACTATAAGAAAGTTAATTTAATATATAGAGCAAAAAAGAGAAAAAAAAGAAGGAATAAAACCAAAAAAAGGGTAGCTAGCAACAGCAATACACACTTGAACACTCAATACTTCACTTTACACGGTAGCATTATTCTCTTCCTCTCTCCCTTTTGGTACATCGTAGACAATCAACTCCAAAAAAGAGGCATTTTATTAGTATACAGAAACTAAAAGAACGCAAAGAAGAGAATACGAAAGTACAAAATAATATAAAGAGCAAATAAGAGAATAAAAGAAGAAATAAAACCAAAAAAAGGGGAGCTAACAATAGCAATACACACTTGAACACTCAATACTTCACTTTTTATGGTAGCATTATTCTCTTCCTCTCTTCCTTTTGGTACATCGTAAACAATGAACTAAAAAAAAAGAGACATTTTATTAGTATACAGAAACTAAAAGCATGCAAAGAGGAGAATACGAAAGTACAACATAATTTATCTAAACATTTACTGTTTAGGTACTATTATTACATTTTTGAGCATTTAATATTTTTGTGATATTACCAATTGAACATTTAATAGTTAGATACTATTACATTTGTAAGCCTTTAATGTTTGGGCCTATAATATTTAGATAATCTAACATTTTTTAACATTTGATATAGGGGTAATATTACAATTTGAACATTTAATGTTTCTGTGCTATTACCTTTTCCACATTCAATGCGTTTCTAATATTACATTTTTTAACATTAAATATTTATGTACTACTACATTTTTTGATATTTAATGTTTAGGTACTATCTCATTTTGAAATATTTAACATTTAGGTACAATTAAATTTTTTAAGATTCAATGTTTATGTTCTAATATCTTTTTAACATTTACTGTTTACCTTCTATTATTACCTTATTTAACATTTACTTTTAGGCACTGTTACTTTTTTAACATTTAATTTGGGGTACTATTACATTTTTTTAACACTTAATATAGAGGTACTCTTACATTTCGAACATTTAATGTTGAGGTACTATTACATTTTTAACATTTAATCATTAACAACTATAACATTTTTAACATTTAATGTGTAGGTATATTATATATTGTAATTGTAATTGTATATTTTTAAACATTTATTGTTTAGATCCTATTATATTTTGAACATTTAATTTTTAGTTACTATTAGATTTTTTAACCCTTAATATTTTAATACTATTACATTTTGTGCTCAGGTACAATTTAACATTTTAACATTTACTGTTTACGTAAAATTACATTTTTTATCGTGTAATCTTTTGGTATTTTGCTGTATGAACATTTACTTTTTAGGTTTATCTAATATTACATTTTTTAACATTAAATATTTATGTACTATTACATTTTTGGACATTTAATGTTTAGGTACTATATCATCTTTAAATATTTAACATTTGGGTCTAATTACATTTTGAACAAGTAATATTTAGGTACTATTACATGTTGTACATTTAATATTTATATATTATTACATTTTGAACATTTGCTATTTAGGTACCATTATATTTTTGAACAATCAATATTTACATATATTAGAGATTGAACATATAATGTTTAGGTAATATTACTTATTTAACATTTAATGTTGGGCTCCTATTACTTTTTCACATTTAATGTTTAGATACAATCAGGTACATTTTTAACATTAAATATTTAGGTACTATTATATTTTAAACATTTAATGTTTAGGTACTATTGTATTTTTAATATTCAATGTTAAGGTATTATTATATCTTTTAATATGTAATGTTTAGGTACTATTACATTTTGAACATTAATATTTAGATACTATTATGTTTTGAATATTTAATGTTTGGTACTATTGCATTTTTAATATTTAACGTTAGGGTACTATTATATTTTTTAACATGCAATGTTTAGGTACTATTTCATTTTGAACATTAATATTTAGATACTATTATGTTTTGAATATTTAATGTTTGGTACTATTGCATTTTTAATATTTAACGTTAGGGTACTATTATATTTTCTAACATGCAATGTTTAGGTACTATTACATTTTGAACATTAATATTTAGATACTATTATGTTTTGAATATTTAATGTTTGGTACTATTGCATTTTTAATATTTAACGTTAAGGTACTATTATATTTTTAACATGTAATTTTTGGTTACTATTACATTTTGAACATTAATATTTAGATACTATTATGTTTTGAATATTTAATGTTTAGGTACTAATGCATTTTTAATATTTAACGTTAAGGTACTATTATAATTTGAGCTTTCAATGTGTCTGACCTATTAAATTTTTGCATTTTTAAAATTTAATATTTAGGTGTTATCATATTTTTAACATTTTTTGTTAGTGTACTATTTCATTTTGAAAATTTAAATTTTAGGTACTATTGCATTTTTGGAACATTAATGTCTACGTACTACTACAGTTTGAACATTTCATCATCACTTCACTAACTCTATAATTTAAGAAGGGGATTTTTTTGAGTATTTGAATAATAATTTCCTCTTAGTTTGGTTATGACTTATGTTTTTTTTAGCAAAGTTATTTCTAATATTTTTTTTATAATATCAAAAAACAAAATGGGGAAGTTCAGGAATAAATATAAGTATCGAAATTTTGTAAATTTTTTAAAACCCAAAGAATTACAAATGGTGAAGTTCAGAAAATTTATTTTTATATATCCTCTTCTATAACTATATTTTAGCAACGAGATATTTTGAAAGGGGGGGAAATTTAATTTAGAGTTCTTTTTTAAAAATTATTATAATTGGCGAAGTTCATAAAATTTATAAAAATTTAACCATGGCTGCTTTTTTTTAAATTTTAAATTTTAATCTTTGTAGCGAAGCCATTGCCTAGTGTTTATATACCTTAGTGGCCAAAGGTTTTGAGACGCCTATATTTTTTTCATATAAGTAAATTATAACTAATAACACGTTGCATTTTTAATCTGTTTGTATAATACAGATCAACAAATATTTACTTTTTTACTGCTAACCTAAGTTTAAGACCTGTCCTTGGGTAATTTGGTGTCACTGAGTTTAAAAATGTAGATACATGAGATATTATAGCTAATCAATTATGCTCTTATATTATTTCATCTATGTATTTAGACATCTGTTTATATACAGTATCTATTTAGCCACACCTATATATATATATATATATATATATATATATATATATATATATATATATTATATACTGTATCTAATTATATTATTTTCTCTCTTTTCAGGTTGATTCTATGAAATAACACAAGAGTTCAGTACCATGGCTTCAGTACGGAGGAAATAAAGAAAACTGTCAGTCAGTTCGAACTATTTTTACTCACCCCAAACTCTCCTCATATATCACTGGTTGTAAAGCTTTGGGATGTTTCTGTGATCTGCCATACACTCCATTGATTACTTTACCCCTTTCTCTCACGCCTGCCCCTATCTTTTATTCATTTTGTATAAAAAATAAGAATTTTTATAAAGATATTTTAACCACCGAATAAATGATTCTGTATTGATTAACTCCTGTCCATTTTCTTTATTCTTTACTCTCCAGAAAAATATGTTTATTATTGGAAAAGGAAACGTATAATTCATGAGGTGAGAAAAATGGTAGATACAAGAAGAAAGTTAAATAGCAGAAAGAAGAAGAATAGTGAAAATGACAAAATTGCTATCCAATTAAAATGAAACTATCGGCGACTAATTACAAAGAATATCTCGTGCAATGTTGAACTGAAATTACAGGAGTATTTTTCAAAATTTATATGCAAATGTTGCGATTTTGTTCTCTTGGTTTAGAAGGTACTATAAATATATTCCTGGAGCAAAACCTGCTACATGTTGTCCTCAAAATGAAAAAATGGCTTATATCGTTATCGCAAGAGATGTTCCGGGATTTATTAATAAAATGAATGTCAGTAATCGGCCGAGACTGAGCAAAAGTGACGCTCGTCAAATTAATGAATGAAAAGTAATCAGAGTTCGACCACTTAGTAGTGGATATAGATAAATTCCACTGTAGTAAATTCGCCCGCAGGGAATTTTCCCCCGCGTTAATTCCCCTACGGTGAATTCCATCAGATGTGGATTTCCCCACGATAAATTTGACCAGATGTAGTCAATAGTAAGGTTACGTTGAAAGAATGAAATGAAGGAACGATTGAGCTTATCTTGTATAATTATCAATAAAAACAAATATTTCTAAGGATGGATTTTAATATAAGTTAAAAATTTGACCTATACGACCAATATTATATTTTAAGGATTAGGTTTAATGTAAATTTAAATAACAATTGCTACTCCCATTTTCAAGAATGTTGATGAAAGTCAAAAACAAACTTATGTAAATATTTTTAAAAATATTATAATCCTCAATTCGAAACAATAGATTAGAACTCGCCGTAAAATCTAATTTATTCAAAGACATTCCGCGTGGTTTTAGAACGAATCACTCGTGTTAAATGAAAGGAATTCGCCAAAGTATTGTTATAAGCAGAGAAGCTTCAAAGTTTCTGAATGTTAACAGCGGAGAACCTCATTGCTCGAGTTCTTTTCTCTTGATCTTGATTCTCAACGTGAATGACGTTGATAATGATATAAAGATTAATAGTCTAAAGGTTGTTGGTGATATAATGTTGGGCAGAGTGCCGAATAGCAAAAAAGAGGTGTCTGTCTGTTCAAACTAATATAAAAAATTATATGAATAGTCAAGAATGTTAGCCATGAGATTAAATATGACCAAATGCAAGTCCACCTGGGTCACCTAAATGTTATCTATTTTAAACACATTAACTTAATGTAACTTAAGGATTTTGAAGTGACTGCATTAGAGGGGAAAGTGAAAAAAAATGTTGCCTAGTCTTAGACTAAATTAAAACATAAATACCAACAAACACTGAACAAAGAGAATAAACAAGAAAAAAAAACAATAAAAAGGCAAAAATAAAAAAGAATGCTCCCTGTTTTAGAGTATGACTCAAATATCAAGAGAGTCAAATATAATGAAGGAGACCAGCCACTTCCAAAAATCCAGTAGTCAACTGTTAGGGGTGCAGAAACCTGGGCACGTAACGTTTGCGAAGATCTCCCAGAGTAGGACACCCAACAAGAATGTGCTGAAATTTCTAAGGTGTCATACAATTGTCGCTGTCTGACGTCTTGGGAGTGTGTCCAATTCGAAGACGATAGAAAGCGATCTGAACTGATCGAGGCATTGGGAAGCGATTGGTGACTGAAGGAAAGACGCAGAATAAGTGGCACCTGCCAGGCATTGACAAGCAGGCTCTCGATAGGTACCATGCGGAGACTAGGGTGGTTGATCGCGTCCACCCTCCAAAATTCACGCTCAGCTTCGGATGCGTAAAACTTGCAACCATAGTCAAGGTTTTAGCGAACAGACTGGAGTTTTTACACGATACCGTATCTTCATACGAAATCATAGGCCTTTTCAAGATCAAAAAATACGGTGGGGCATTTTTGTCTACGAAGGAAGGCCTAGAAGACAGCATTTTCCAGCCGAAGAAGAGCATCCGACGTTAAGTGAAATTTTCGGAAGCCGCGCTGTGCAGAAGCCAGGTGTCTTCTGCCCTCTAGAAAGCAAATACTTCTAACATTTACCAATTTCTCCGTCAAATTGTACACGCGCGTGAAAAGAGAGCAGAACACAACTCACTCCGCGTAGCGTAAACATCTTGGTGAAAGGTTGGCCGATTCTGGTGGTAAAGGCCACTAAGCAGCCTTCAGCGAGATCACGATTTGCAATAAATGCTGGCGGAGCACTATCCTCCCTAGATAATGTGAAGAAAGCGGTCGCGAAGGACTGCGCTACTGGGCCCAATTCTGCTGAAGAAATGGAGTGTGGTACTAGGAGAAATTTCTCCGAATCCTTTTAACTCGTCTCAAACTCCGTCGACCACCAAAGTATCGGATGGTTTGCAAAATGGTCAGTCGTTTTAGGAGGAGTAGTTATTTCCACGGCAATGAGGTTGCAAGAGAAGAACACAACGGCGTCATCCACCTATCTAAATTCCTAAACTGGGACAGAGAAATCATTCATTTCTGAAATGAAATGAACGGGAGGAGACGATCCACTGCATCTCCTCTCAGTTGGCCTAAAACCACGGCAATTCTATTTGAGGAATATGCCCTCCAGACCTAGTTTGGAGGAGATGCAGGGGCATTCTTTGATGTGATGAGCCTCACAGGAATGGACGTATACTTCCCTGAGGCAGAACTACTTCTGAAGCTGTTGACTGCAAGTAGAAGACGCTGTCGCTTTCAAGGACTTAATGAGGGGCGGCCTTTGGGTGTGGGCGTAGAAGCCTAGGTTCTCTTGGTGTTCTCCTCCTTTGTTGGGGTAGCCTTATAACCCCCCAAAGACACCATCATGGCCATGATCGGGGGGATTTGCCTCTTGTCAGTCTAATGACTCAGTGAAGGCGCGCAGCCGTTTTACCTTTCGGGAAACCATAACGCGTGGGTAAATGGCATCCCGAGTCGGGGGCCTGATGTCGTGGATTCGCTAGCTCTACAAGGGGATTGCCTGTGTTAGGATGGCGTAGAAAGGTTCCGAAAGTTGCAGAAGTGATCATGCTTGTATGTTTGGCAAGGCTAGGAGTAGAGTATACCTTTTTTAATTGCGAGGCATATGATGCCCAGGTCGCAGAGAGCGCAACAGGACTAAGTACGCAGGTCCGCAAGGTCTTATCGTGTGTGGTCTTTGGAAAAATTAGACAAACAGGGTAAACCTGACTTGTCACTCCTACATCTGCGATTCGTGTAACCGAAACGGTGGCAGTAGTAGCATCTTCGTAACAGTAACAAGAATGCCTTTAAGCGATAGGGATACCAACCAGCACGCAACGATTCGGGGATCCTCACAAGATCGGACGTGACGACGAGTGTAGAAATCGGATTCGAGCATCCTCTCCCCGTATTTTTTCATCGCACGTTCGACCTTGACCATTCCCTGGTCCACCATCTCTTCTATTATGTCTCCTAAGGAGTAGTTCACGAATTCATTTGCATAGACACGAAATTCAGGGTAGAGTGCGGTGTTACCTGCACCACACTCTGAAATGTGGAAGTTCACGGCTAACAAGGGGGCTCAAACGAAGAAGTGGTCTCTCCTCTCATCGTGTTTCCTCTGAGGCCCGTGACGCCTCAGAAAGTTCTTGCACAGAGGCGAACTTTGCTTCTGGAGAGTCTCTCACTGAGTTTGTGTTCGCCCTCTTGTAGGACCCTACTAGGTGTCGGATATCCTGAACAGGAACTCAAATGGCTTATTGCTAATCAAAAACGTCATGTGTTTGGCACGCCGGCATCCATTCGGAAAAGGGGGATGTATCAATGTTCCGGTAAGGCCCAGGAAGCGATACCTATTAACCTTCTAAGGAGTTGAGGTGGTTTACCTGTCCTCATCGGAGGGATAAGCAACCGAGGCTGCGTGCCCTCTGTCTCCTCGTGTTCTTGGCGGATCAACGAGGCAGCAAAGGAGAAGGTAGCAATCGTAAGTAGAGAATCGCTCCAAGGTTACTCGAGAAAATGGGATATAGAGAAAAAAGCCCAACTCATAGGCATAGTGGAGAGAGAAACGTCCTCTCCCGTAAAAGACGCTTAGACGGGCAACTGAGAAAGTAAAGGTGGACCTACCACTAGACCAGAGTCTCCCAGGCGCAACTATACACCAAGGTTAAGTATGAATCTACTAAAAGGATGTATTAGTTGGTATCCTTTTTTTAATTCACTGCCTTTTCCCGCGATGCCTCTACTCTAACCCCCAACAAGGGATCGGTCAAAATGGAGCTTCTTATGTGCCCTACCTAATGCCGATAGATGTGTAGTATACGTCATCATTGAGCTAGAGACAAATTTTAAGTAGAGCAGCAGCAGATGAGGCAGCTGAACGTGGTAAAGAAAGGGATACTCAGAGTGGAAAGGGTGCAAAAAGGGCCCGGGGGACGCATCAGCTTCCTCAGACTGGAGGTTCCCTCTCTGATTGGTTCCATCCTTGCAAGCAATTGGGCCGGGAGGATATTATTCTCCTCTAGGTACAAAGTGCAACGGTCCGTACAGTGTACCTCCCAGTGGCGCACCGGGAATGGGAGGTCGTCTCTCTCCTCCAGGTTTCAGTTGTAGCAGGAGTTTCGCCTCTAGCTCCACCTTTCACCTTCTTGCTGGAAGGTAAAGTCTTGAGTAGGTGGTCGTATATTCGTAAAAAGAGGAAATGGTGTTGCTGAGAGGGAAGGTATGAAACTGCACCAGCTTCTCGGGGTCTCGTCGAAGAGTTCCGGTCAACGCAGTGACAGAGCCCTTCCCTATATTCCCTCGGGCCGTGGGAGCGTGCAGTTCCTCTGGCTACCGTTGGTGACAGTATACACAGGGTACCCCTGCTCTATTTGGCACTCGGACCTAGAGGCGATGTAGCTCCTCCATATTTCCGTGGTAGCAGATGTGGTAGTTCAGACTACACCATCCACTTACCTGTGGGTAGAGTAAGAGCTTAGGAGATAGTCGTAGAAAAACGGGGTGCTGATTTGAAACCGTAAGAAGGGCACCATTTTTTCTAGGATTTATCAAAGAGTCCAAGTCAATCCAGCGAGCGGGGCCTTCCTTATTTACACTCGGACCGGAAGAATGTGCTGCTTCTCCAGGTATCAAGTGTAATAATAGGCTACGGGAGGATGACACTTAAGGAATCAATAAGAAAATGATCAAAAGGCAATTGTATCATCTGATATGAAAAGCTATCAGCAACTCGTCTAGCAAATCAAGAAAACAGACCGAATATGGGGATTTGTTTCTATGTTCTTTCATTAGAAAAATTAAGATCATTTTACTACTTTATAAGCCCATAATGAAGCCACTATTGGAACACAGGGTGAGGTTTTGGTTTTCATGTTTGGTTGGAATGTTTAAATGCTTGAGATGGTTCACTGAAGAGAATCCAAAGCGATTCCTGTTTATCTGAGGAAAAGGAATTAGGCAGAACGATTAAAGAACAAATTTAGAGCACCATATAGAGCACAATTTTAGAGCACAAAAGGCTGTGTCACGAAGAAGAAGAAACTAAAATTTCTTTTAGGAAATAAATGACAGATATTCAAGTTTGTTCTTAACCTTAGAAGAAGAAGCCATAACCAGAGGCAATTAACTGAAATTAAACGAACAATTCCATACGATTAATATCTTTCCCTATTTTTCTACTAGTTTATCTAATGCTTAAATGCTCTGGCTGCTTGTTTTTGAAGCGATTAAGATTAGATTAATTAAAAAGAGATTGAATAAATACATTCTTTATTATGCATACGAGTTAAAAATTTCAGAAGATAAAGAAAAGAAAATTTAACGAAGAATCGTGGACAACTTAAATAATGTAATTGACAGAAAGGTCTGGTTTGTCTGCTTTTTAGTCGCGTGCGACTCTATATCTCATTCTGTTGGTCGGTCGGTCGGTCGGTTCGTCGGTCCCCGTTTTGCTTTTATTTGTAACTATTCGGCTGATTCTAACGAAATTTGAAACCCTTATGTTGTTTTACATTCTCTTTCGAATGATATAATTGCCAAGGTCCTCCTAAGGTTAACGCTGGAATTATTTTTTGGGGTAATAACATTGTAGCTCTTCGGCAAATTCTAACGAAATTTAAAACCCTTATGTTGCTTTACATTCTCTTTCGAATGATATAATAATTTTCAAGGTCCTTCCAAGATTAGACTGGGAATTATTCGAACATAACATCATAACTATTTGGCCGATTCTAACGAAATTTGAAATCCTTATGTTGTTTTACATTTTCTTTCGAATGATCAAATTGACAAGGTTCTCCTAAGGTTAGTCCGGGAATTATTGAAAGTTTGGAAGGTCGTAAGATCATAAATCAGAATAAGAGAGCACGCGACTTTTGTCAGCAGACCTTGTTTGTTTAAGATTAAATATCCTAAGATAGCTGGAGCAGTGCACATTGCATTGCTTACCTGGATTCTCCTATTGTGATGAGCTCCATCTTTCAGCAAGATAAATGCATTGCATTTCCCTCGAGACTATGGATGGTTTAAAATACTTCGCTAATTAGAGGTGGTATCTTTGACTCGTGACAGAGCTCATCTCGCCATCTCTTATATTCTATATACAAGCACAGTCAAAAGTTCTCGGACACCTCAGAAATTTTAGGAAATTAGATAATGCAAGGTCGTAAATTTTTTATTTTCATATCAATATGAATATAACTGAAATAATGATGAATACATAGATATATGATATACCGTTGAACAATTAACAAAATACAAAATTTGCCATACATACATCATTAGCAACATATAACAGATAAGAAGATGAAGTTATGTGAAAATTACAGCATCACCAAACTGATAGAAGAAGCTCAGTAGCGTGTCAAGAGTCCCTTGGTAGTGATGAGAGGCAAGCTCTCCACGAGGGTGCGACACCTGAGGGGTGTGATGCTAGCCCACTCCTCGGTGACAAGTGCCTTCAGTTACTCATTGAAGGATATCAGACGAGGTCTTACGGCCTCCTTCGGGTCCTACCAGAGTTTTTCCAGTGGATTTATATCCCGAGATTGAGATGGCCTGTCCATCATCGTGATATTGTTGTCCCGGAACCAGTGTATAGTGGACGCGACCTTGTAACATGGGGCATTGTCTTGCTGAAAAATCATATTCCGGGCATTTCTGGAGATATCTGGGGCTGAGGGCAGCATGTAATCTCTCTAGACAGCTTGGTACGTCTCTAAATTCATGGTCACCATCACAAATGGTGAGACGACCTACCCTTAAACTTGACATGCAACCTCATACCATTACAAAGAGGCCACTATAGTTTACTGTTGACACTATGCACTCTTGATTGTACTGCTACTCTGACCTCATGCAGACTCTAACGTTGCCTGGGGTAGAGAACAACGAACAACTGGAAGGTAGACTTGTCGGACCATAAGACACATCATCACTGAACCATGTTCCAGTTGCGGTGAGCACGTGGCGAAAACAGTCGACGTCGCTTCTGCTGAAGGTTGATCAGCGGCTTCTGACAGGCTTTACATGACCTCAGGACTTGTGCGAGCAGTCTGTGGCGGACTGTTCTAAAGGATGAATTAACCTGGCCGCCCTCTGCCCATTCATGTTGCAGCTGGACTGCGGCTTTCTTTCAATCCCGAAAGCTCATGCGACGCATAGATCTATCCTCTGGGTCGTCCAGAACGAGGTCGCTCTTGGATGTTACTACTTTCTTCAACACCTTTGCAAAAGCGCAATGCGCTACGCCGACCCTCCGGGTCATTTATCGATAGCTGGGACCCCCCTCGTGCAGCATGCGTATCAGACTTCTTTTCGGTACAGTATAGTTACGCGTTTTCTCACATTATCATATCACTATTGGATTCTGTCAACACAGATTATCATATTAATCAACAAATTTGACTGTAACCTACCGCATACTGATATCAGGATTAAATACATTTCACTAGCATCGCCATTTTAGATATTTCAAAAGATAGTTATAACGAAGCGTTTACTTTTATTTGGCTTTTCAGATGTGTTGTACAAATGTATGCAAACCTACACCAACATATTCATAGACATCTAAAATATAAGAAAAATTCCTGGTGTCCGAAAACCTTTGGCTCTGATTGTGCACACAACAATGTATATATGTAGTGTATAAGGTTTCTCCAATTTGATTGGAAAACAGATGTGCTAGATAGATATTAAATCCGGTAGTTAAAATAACCTCTATCACACCCTGAGCTTAGGAAGAAGGATCAGAGTATGATTTCTTGTACCAAATCTCTATAAATGCCAAAGGCAGAGGAGTGGATTTCAGACCTACAGGTGATATGTTTGTACAAAATAAAAAAAATATCAACTTTAAAGTACGAAGTGAAACGCACTAACGTATCCAGGTCGAGAGAAGGAGTTGTTTTCGCTTTGGGGATATTTGCTCCGTCGCGTGATAGAATGTTAAACTTTAATTGGAGTCAATGTTGATCACGATATGAGACAACAAGGGTATAATGGGGCAGGGAAAGGACAGAGGGAAGAGGCATTTTACGGATGGGTAAAGGAGCATTAGCCGATGTCAGTTTGGAGACAAAGAAACTTATCATTAAGTAATAGTCGTCCGTTTGGTTTTAATATTCTCTCTTTTCTCTGAGCTCCGGTCTCACCATTTGAGATTGATGTGGGATCCATACTACACTCCGTTCCGTCTTATTTTTTGATCCAGTAATTTTAATTTTATTTATTCATTCTCATTGACTTTTCTTCCACTTTCTCCTTTTTATTCTTTTATCCACAAGATGAACAGGCTTTTGGGTGGATTATACATCATTACAGTTGTAACAATCGCTCAATCTCTATCTAATCATATATGCTTCTAAGGGTTCGTAAGCATTCAGAGAAGTGAAAAGAATGTTATTCGGGAAGCCTTTTCGAAAATATTCAATCCCATTCCTGCCTCAAAGGGTAGGATTTGGTGTGTCGATAAAATTATTTTTCTACTTATTCGTTGAAATAGCAAATATCACAGTCAATTAATAAGCCTCCGTGTCCTAGATAATTATAGAGGCGATATTTAATAAAACCAAACGCGTCCTAGCTAAATATGGAACGCCCTCTTTATTAAACTAAAGCATCTCAGATAATAAATATGGAGCGCCGATTTTACTAAACTAACGAATCTTAGATAATAAATATGGAGCGCCGATTTTACTAAACTAACGAATCTTAGATAATAAATATGGAGCTCTGATTTTACTAAACTAACGAATCTTAGATAAAAAATATGGAGCGCCGAATTTCCTAAACTAACGAATCTTAGATAATAAATATGGAGCACCGAATTTACTAAACTAACGAATCTTAGATAATAAATATGGGGCGCCAATTTTACTAAAGTAATTAATCTTAGATAATAATTATGGAGCGCCGAATTTACTAAACTAACGAATCTTAGATAATAAATATGGAGCGCCGACTTTACTAAACTGAAGAATCTAAGATAATAAATATGGGGCCGCTGATTTTACTAAACTAACGAATCTTAGATAATAAATATAAAGCGCCAATTTTACTAAACTAACGAATCTTAGATAATAAATATGGAGCACCGATTTTACTAAAGCAACGAATCTTAGATAATAAATATGGAGCGCCGACTTTACTAAACTAACGAATCTAAGATAATAAATATGGGGCGCCAATTTTACTAAAGCAACGAATCTTAGATAATAAATATGGAGCGCCGACCTTATTAAATTAACTAATCTTAGATAATAAATATGGAGCGCCGATTTTACTAAACTAACGAATCTTAGATAATAAATATAGTGCGCCAATTTTACTAAACTAACGAATCTTAGATAATAAATATGGAGCGCCGACTTTACTAAACTAACGAATCTAAGATAATAAATATGGGGCACCAATTTTACTAAAGCAAAGAATCTTAGATAATAAATATTGAGCGCCGACTTTACTAAACTAACGAATCTAAGATAATAAATATGGGGCGCCAATTTTACTAGAGCAACGGATCTCAGATAATAAATATGGGGCACCAATTTTACTAAAGCAACGAATCTCAGATAATAAATATGGAGCGCCGATTTTACTAAACTAACGAATCTTGGGTAATAAATATGGAGCGCCAATTTTACTAAAGCAACGAATCTTAGATAATAAATATGGAGCGCCGACTTTACTAAACTAACAAATCTAAGATAATAAATATGGGGCGCCAATTATACTAAAGCAACGAATCTTAGATAATAAATATGGAGCGCCGACCTTATTAAATTAACGAATCTTAGATAATAAATATGGAGCGCCGATTTTACTAAACTAACGAATCTTAGATAATAAATATGGAGCGCCGATTTTACTAAACTAACGAAACTTAGATAATAAATATGGAGCGCCGATTTTACTAAACTAACGAATCTTAGATAATAAATATTGAGCGCCGATTTTACTAAACTAACGAATCTTAGATAATAAATATGGAGCGCCGACTTTACTAAACTAAAGAATCTTAGATAATAAATATGAAGCGCCGATTTTACTAAAGTAACTAATCTTTGATAATAAATATGGAACGCCGTCTATACTAAACAAACGCATCTCAGATAATAAATATGGAGCGCCGATTTTACTAAACTAAAGAATCTTAGATAATAAATATGGAGCGCCGATTTTACTGAAGTATGTAACTAATCTTAGATAATAAATATGGAACGCCGTCTATACTAAACAAACGCATCTCAGATAATAAATATGGGGCGCCGATTTTACTAAACTAACGAATCTTAGATAATAAATATGGAGCTCCGATTTTACTAAACTAACGAATCTTAGATAATAAATATGGAGCGCTGATTTTACTAAATTAACGAATCTTAGATAATAAATATGGAGCGCCGTCTTAATAAACAAACGAGTCCAAGAAAAATATGGAGCACATTCTTTAATAAAAAATACGCGTCATAGTAAATTAGGGAGCGATATCGAGAAATACATATATCCAACATGCTCTAAACTGATAATTTCGAGTCGACAGACAAAGTAAGACTTGTTTTAATATTTTGTTGAAGCAATCAAACAATCATGATAAAAGTGTAACATAAGCCCTCCTATCTCTCATTAATTGAGCAGAAAAAGACCTCATATTGCTTAGCCACACGCAGTGCTTTTATTCTTTGGTGAAAAAGAAATTTGGGCAATTCGGAGAAGAGCAGCGGTTATCTATGAGCAACTTCCTGCGGCTGTACATGTTGTATGTTTTCGTTGAAAATCGTGTTAACGGACGTTTTAGGTTTTAACATTTCCACCATTAAGTTAATCAAACTTCATCAGGGATTTAACCAGGTCTCTCATATGCTTTCTAAGTATTATTACAAATTGAATCTAACTTCATCAGGCATGATTAAACCGACTTTTAACAATGCCTCATTAAAGTATGATAGCTGGAATTCATCATACACTATACTCCGAATACTTTAGCATCACGTTTTGGTTTACAACTTTATTCTCCTGAAAATAATATATTTTATTAATTGAATAAATTCACAGTGATTAAGATTTTAAATTTCGTTTGATTACTGAACAGGTATAGTAAAATCTCAGCTTTGCAATTTTGGATGGAAGCTTTATGAAGTTTGATCCATGAAAAAAACACCGTTGATTTGTAATTGAAAGAGACTTCTCTACTGATGAAATAAATGTAGGTATAATAGGAAGGTGCTAGAGTGATGGACTAAGGCACTTGGCCGAATAATACCTAGAGAAGAGCTTTGCATGAAAGAAGTAATGTATGTACATGATAAATGAGATACGGCGTGTATACTATCGACGGATAAATCAAGGGGCATATCCATCAGACCCAAAATAGTACGCGCGAAATCACTTCATAATTTTGCAATTATATAAAGTGGCATTTTCTGTCATGCGTGAGTGCTTTGAAGATGGTAAATTATGGTTTTCGTATTTTAATGGCATGGAATTGAGGAAACGGTTCCCCGAGCCAACACTTTCCAATGTGATGTAATATTGCAGCGGGTACACCGAGCTGATAACTCCGGCGCGATCCGTGTTATATTTCCCGCATTTTTAGATTAAATTGGATTGAGCTTCTTTGATACATACCGTCCTTCTCCCTTTGATTGTCTCCCTTGAGAGACGCTTGGTAGGGGGCGGAAATGAAAATAAAAGCGGAGTGTGACATGCGGGAGGAAAAGGGGACATGATATTAAAGGAGAGAAGAGAGGGGAGTTGTCTTCTTAAAACCACCGACTTTAGGGGGGGGGGGATAGACAGTAATGGCTCTTGACTCCATCTTTTATCTATTTTTGAGTGTTGTGCTTGGAAAATAATCGTGGCCCTGTTTTCGAAGTCGATGGAATTCGATAAAGTTTGCTAAGAAAAATTTTATTTTCATTATTTTCTCTGATTATCCGAGACGAAGAAAAATAATGTGAGTAAGTAGCTAGATAAATAAAATTATTGATGATTGATTGAATTATTTAAGAGATGAGTAAAAACTGTAGAAATGGTTGCGAGATACAATATTCAAGGGAAGATATTAAAACAGTAAAAAAATAAATCTAACTCACTCCCCCCTTTAAAAAACACCGCAAACCCTGCTGCCATCTTTAAATGGGAAGAGATTCACGATCTCCCAATGCCTGAGAGCAGAGGATAAGAAAATACCCCCTCCGTCACAAGGGGAGAGATTAACTTGACCATCTTTAATTAAAAGACATACGAGTGGAGAGTTCCTAGGAATCGAAATATTATAAAGGCGATCGAAAGCATCTAATCAATTATGAAAGATTGGAGTCGAGTATCTTGGAGAAACATCTTAGGATGTAGGTTAAGATTTTCTGGAAAGATGCTTCGAAAAATGATCCTAATAATAAAGATAAAAAATTATTAGAGTAGATTATTTATCACTAAATCCATTAGAGTAATAAAAGGAGATATCGGATAATTCCATTAGAGAAATAACCACATAAATCGAATAGAAGATGGATTAAATCCGAATGAGCGATGGATAGAAAAGTAATTTATCCAAAAACTGCTGTTATTTTGCCCAACATCAGCAGTTTTATTCAAATTCTGAAATTAAGTAAAGCAAAACTTGCCACAAACTATTTTTTAATTACGGAAAGAAAGGAAAATGGAATAGACAACAAAAAAGATTGTTACGAGAAATTAAATAAGGATGAAGGACAGAGGTAGATTAATATATGACAAGAATGTAGTAATAACTTAAGGAAGACAACTAACTTTGTCTCCTCCCTGGTTCCCTTCATTCAAACCCAGCAGCTCTCAGGGAGGCTGCCACGGCATGCGGTCATCGTCTGAGGTCAACCTAGGGAAGTTATAGTGAAAGAGTTTCTGACTCAGCAGCTCTCAGGGAGGCTGCCACGGAATGTGGTCATCGTTTGAGGTCAACCTAGGGAAGTTATAGTGAAAGAGGTTCTGACTCAGCAGCTCTCAGGGAGGCTGCCACGGCATGCGGTCATCGTTTGAGGTCAACCTAGGGAAGTTATAGTGAAAGAGTTTCTGACTCAGCAGCTCTCAGGGAGGCTGCCACGGAATGTGGTCATCGTTTGAGGTCAACCTAGGGAAGTTATAGTGAAAGAGGTTCTGACTCAGCAGCTCTCAGGGAGGCTGCCACGGCATGCGGTCATCGTCTGAGGTCAACCTAGGGAAGTTATAGTGAAAGAGGTTCTGACCCAGCAGCTCTCAGGGAGGCTGCCACGGAATGTGGTCATCGTTTGAGGTCAACCTAGGGAAGTTATAGTGAAAGAGGTTCTGACTCAGCAGCTCTCAGGGAGGCTGCCACGGCATGCGGTCATCGTTTGAGGTCAACCTAGGGAAGTTATAGTGCAAGAGGTTCTGACCCAGCAGCTCTTAGGGAGGCTGCCACGGAATGTGGTCATCGTTTGAGGTCAACCTAGGGAAGTTATAGTGAAAGAGGTTCTGACTCAGCAGCTTTCAGGGAGGCTGCCACGGCATGTGGTCATCATTTGAGGTCAACCTAGGGAAGTTATAGTGAAAGAGGTTCTGACTCAGCAGCTCTCAGGGAGGCTGCCACGGAATGTGGTCATCGTTTGAGGTCAACCTAGGGAAGTTATAGTGAAAGAGGTTCTGACTCAGCAGCTCTCAGGGAGGCTGCCACGGCATGCGGTCATCGTTTGAGGTCAACCTAGGGAAGTTATAGTGAAAGAGTTTCTGACTCAGCAGCTCTCAGGGAGGCTGCCACGGAATGTGGTCATCGTTTGAGGTCAACCTAGGGAAGTTATAGTGAAAGAGGTTCTGACTCAGCAGCTCTCAGGGAGGCTGCCACGGCATGCGGTCATCGTTTGAGGTCAACCTAGGGAAGTTATAGTGAAAGAGGTTCTGACCCAGCAGCTCTTAGGGAGGCTGCCACGGAATGTGGTCATCGTTTGAGGTCAACCTAGGGAAGTTATAGTGAAAGAGGTTCTGACTCAGCAGCTCTCAGGGAGGCTGCCACGGCATGTGGTCATCATTTGAGGTCAACCTAGGGAAGTTATAGTGAAAAAGGTTCTGACTCAGCAGCTCTCAGGGAGGCTGCCACGGCATGCGGTCATCGTTTGAGGTCAACCTAGGGAAGTTATAGTGAAAGAGGTTCTGACCCAGCAGCTCTTAGTGAGGCTGCCACGGAATGTGGTCATCGTTTGAGGTCAACCTAGGGAAGTTATAGTGAAAGAGGTTCTGACTCAGCAGCTCTCAGGGAGGCTGCCACGACATGTGGTCATCATTTGAGGTCAACCTAGGAGAGTTATAGTGAAAGAGGTTCTGACTCAGCAGCTCTCAGGGAGGCTGCCACGGCATGCGGTCATCGTTTGAGGTCAACCTAGGGAAGTTATAGTGAAAGAGGTTCTGACCCAGCAGCTCTTAGGGAGGCTGCCACGGAATGTGGTCATCGTTTGAGGTCAACCTAGGGAAGTTATAGTGAAAGAGGTTCTGACTCAGCAGCTCTCAGGGAGGCTGCCACGGAATGTGGTCATCGTTTGAGGTCAACCTAGGGAAGTTATAGTGAAAGAGGTTCTGACTCAGCAGCTCTCAGGGAGGCTGCCACGGAATGTGGTCATCGTTTGAGGTCAACCTAGGGAAGTTATAGTGAAAGAGGTTCTGACTCAGCAGCTCTCAGGGAGGCTGCCACGGCATGTGGTCATCGTTTGAGGTCAACCTAGGGAAGTTATAGTGAAAGAGGTTCTGACTCAGCAGCTCTCAGGGAGGCTGCCACGGAATGTGGTCATCGTTTGAGGTCAACCTAGGGAAGTTATAGTGAAAGAGGTTCTGACTCAGCAGCTCTCAGGGAGGCTGCCACGGAATGTGGTCATCGTTTGAGGTCAACCTAGGGAAGTTATAGTGAAAGAGGTTCTGACTCAGCAGCTCTCAGGGAGGCTGCCACGGCATGTGGTCATCATTTGAGGTCAACCTAGGGAAGTTATAGTGAAAGAGGTTCTGACTCAGCAGCTCTCAGGGAGGCTGCCACGGCATGCGGTCATCGTCTGAGGTCAACCTAGGGAAGTTATAGTGAAAGAGGTTCTGACCCAGCAGCTCTTAGGGAGGCTGCCACGGCATGTGGTCATCATTTGAGGTCAACCTAGGGAAGTTATAGTGAAAGAGGTTCTGAACCAGCAGTTCTCAAGGAGGCTGCCACGACATGTGGTCATCGTTTGAGGTCAACCTAGGGAAGTTATAGTGAAAGAGGTTCTGACTCAGCAGCTCTCAGGGAGGCTGCCACGGCATGCGGTCATCGTCTGAGGTCAACCTAGGGAAGTTATAGTGAAAGAGGTTCTGACTCAGCAGCTCTCAGGGAGGCTGCCACGGCATGCGGTCATCGTTTGAGGTCAACCTAGGGAAGTTATAGTGAAAGAGGTTCTGACTCAGCAGCTCTCAGGGAGGCTGCCACGGCATGCGGTCATCGTCTGAGGTCAACCTAGGGAAGTTATAGTGAAAGAGGTTCTGAGATGGGTGAGGGAAGGGCAGGATAGGACGAGATTGGCAGGGTTTTCAGGGTGCTGTTACTTGCAGCATGAAAAGGCGAGACAGGGTGTGGATCAAGGTCGAATCTATTTTTGTATTCATGTAAGGTGGAGTGGTGTACTGATCGTAGATGGAGTAGTGAAGTGAAATTCTGTTTTGATGATCTAGGGTTGCTTTAGATTCGTGGATGTCGGGGGTATGAGGGTACGCTTTGGGAGAGGGCGTTTTGTGGCTGGTTTTGAAGGGCTATTTGGGTAAAGTGAGTGTGTATGTTTTATAGAGTTCTGGTTCAGTGGGGTTGGAGGGAGGTTATCTAGCAATTGGATGTGGAGGGTGGCGGGGGTGGAGGTTAGAGGAAAGATGGTAAGTAAGGGTCATAACAGTTTACTGAAGAACTGTGTGTCTATCGTGTTCAGGTGGGCATCGATTGGGTGGACCTTTGGGGCTGTTTTGTGCACCCTGTTGAGATGTGAAGGTCACTCTTTCGCACTTTTTCCACCTTGTGAAGCTGTCCACAGCTCGAGTGTGGGCGAACTGTCTGTACAGGAATATTGGGGGTGGGCAAAGTTGATGTTTGCTAGTGTTCTGATGGCGTTGATTTGAACGTAGCTTTCGAGAGGATGTTTTGCCTGTGTTGATCGAAGGTCATGTGTGGGTGTAGGGTAACGCGCCAAAGCGTGGGCGTACGCTTGAGTGAAACACGTTGAGCGTGGAGAAAGATGTTTAGGTGACAATTTAATTGTTTTAGGTTAGGGGTAAAAGGGTACCTGTTGATTCAGGGTTTGGTGACTGGGGAGTGATGGGGGGTATTCTGTTTAGCGTGAACAGGTTTTGGTGTCTGGAGGCTACGCGAACGTGGGTGGAGTGGAATGTGATTGATAAGTCATTGCAGAGATGATTAGCCTGATTGTTGGGGTAGTGGGGAAGAGTGTGATGCATGAAGAGGCTGAAGAGGGTGGGAGATAAGATGGCACCCTGGGGTAAGGCATCGAGGGGGCAAATATGTACAAAGAATAGTCCGACAACCGGACTGGACCCCTTTTGCGAACGGGAGGGATAACTCTGGGTGTTGGGGGCGGGAGGGCACACAATCTTCCAGACGTCACCTCACATCGCTGTTGCCGTTCAGATTGGGTCCGCGGTACATAAGGTAAAAGGGTAGATGTTCAAATGATCTCCCTGGCTGGGGCGTAAATCCAGCTCAAATGACAACGCACTGAAGGATGATCAGAAAGGGAATAGGAAAAGAGATAATAGAAGAGGGAATAGGAAAAAGAATGGAAAGGTTACTAAAAGATTTATCTCAAAACTACACAAGAAACGTTTACAATTGGAGGAACGCCACAGAGATTTTTTGGTCTTTACACCCAAGATTTGAACCTAAAAACGCTGAATCATTCTTTAATCACAACAAAACTCTTCCAAAGAGAAATTTAATAATGAAAAGGATTTTGAAAAACAATTTATAAATTTAATAATATAAAAATGTAAATCTAGGCCTATAAATTATAATAAACTTAAGTTGGTTAAAGGCACATAAATTTACAACTCTCAGAAAACTTTAGGAGGAGGTGAGGAAACGTCCGTCCTGCACGGAAACAGAGTCCACATTAATCTAAATTAGAAGTTAGCATAAAAATGAATACATAATTGCCATATGAACTTCCGTCAGCCGAAAGTCTTTAATAAAGGCAACTTTTACGAACTTAAACTTGCATTTCTATATACAATTTACAATAATAGTTACTCAACTTTTATTCCCAAGAAATAAATTTACTTACCCCTTAATTGGGTCCTTTTTATTTCTTATTAATCTTCTGATAGGTCTTGGTATACCAATATTGCCCAGATCCAAAACATAAATTCATCAACTAATATACGCTTTGGTGCCACCATATAAACAAGGCAACAGCACATTTTTCACTGATTGAACAAACAATAATCCTGATGTAAATAAAGCAACTTTGATAAAAACTAATTTAGGCAAAACATTCTGAAAATATAAAATTATTTGATTAAAGAACTCCAACTTGACTTGCCTATCTAAACATTTATATATATATATATATATATATATATATATATATATATATATATATATATATATTATATATATATATATATATATATATATATATATATATATATATATATATATATATATATATGAAAAGAATCACAACTTGCACGTGAGTCAAAATTATGATAAATAGCAGCCACAAGGAAAATGGAAAACGATTCCGAGCGCTTTTGTCTCTATTCTAAAAGACCTCTTCATGGAATAACGTAGGTCAGGACAGACAATGTCTTAAATCGCAAGGAGTTGGGGTTGAAAACGGCTACCTGCATTAATACCCTAACTAGGGGGTACAAATTCTTTAAACACTTTAATTTGTGATTTAATATACATAATTAGATATGATAGGATCTAGGCTAAACAATCCAGGCGTTAATATTAATTATATTAAATCACAAATTAAAGTGTTTAAAGAATTTGTACCCCCTTGTTAGGGTTTTGATGCAGGTAGCCGTTTTAACCCCCCACTCCTTACTATTTAAGACATTGTCTGTCCTGACCTACGTTATTCCATGAAGAGGTCTTTTAGAATAAAGACAAAAGCGCTCGGAATCGTTTTTCCATTTTCCTTGTGGGTGCTATTTATCATATATATATATATATATATATATATATATATATATATATATCAAAAGAAAAGGAGAATAAGGTTATATTATATCTCCTTGCGCGTGTGTAAAAGGAGAGATAAGGAAAAGAAAGATGGGGGAAGAGGGAAGTAGAAGAAAATGGTGGGAACAATGCAAAGATGTTAACCCTCCCCCTTCCCCATAGAGAGAACGGTTAAACAGCCGCACCCTCCCGGCCCCAACCAGATATGAATGGAAGAAAGCTGGCTGGCGACCTGCCAGAGACATTCACCCTGGCAAAAAAAAGTGGCTGGGAAAGTGGTAACATGGAAATGTGTCGAAAAAATAAAGCCCAGGTAGTCTCAATATAGTTGGAGATTGCCAAGTTTACTTGAGGTGTAAGGGCATGCCGCTCGTCCAGGTACCAAGTGTAATAGTTTACATTGACCAGCCCCAACGGCCCACATCGCGAAAGCTCATACGGCAGCAGCTGTGTACCACATGTGGCTCAAAGCGTCCTTATTGTGTGGCGATGTTTAAGGCACTTATCTAGAATCAATCTAGTTTACAAAATTCATTTCCTCTAGAGATTCAAATGAATCAACTAACATGCTGAGACTACCTTTAAAAAAACAGAAAATGACTAAATAAAATTCAATTGAAAGATTTTTACCAAATTATTATAATTATAATAAAATGGAATAGTTGTCTGAGACGAATCTGACACAAAGAAACGGATTGAAGATAACCACAATTGATTCGCTTTCTCGGTTTTGTTTACGACTCACAAAGCGATACTTAACTGGTAATGTTCCTCACATGTCAGCTTTGAAAGGAGTATCAAATATCATTTACTTAGAAATTTTCACTTGTTATCATTGCACCATTGATCTAATTGCCACAAGAGGATTCGAGAGTGCCAGGATTTATTATATAAATTTGTTCGTTGAAAGTTTTTAAGTTCGCAAAACCAAACTCAGCATTAGCTATTGCTGACCTTGCCATTTTCACATTTTTATATTATGATTGCTATGCTACGTTATTTATTATTCTGTCTTTTTTTTCGCCCTAATTCTCTGTACGTTAAATAAGTTCATTTTCTTTAAATTACAATTGTTTTCATTTCGTTTTTAATATTAGAGAGTCCATAAAGTAATGGCGTTTTAAGGTGCCCAGTTTAAAATAAAAAAACATAAATAATAAATTGGATTTTAATCAATGTGATTGATTGCACTTTTGCCAACGGGTTACATTGCCATTTATGCCTTTTAAGAAAGTAATGGCGCTTTTCACACGCCATATATATGACAGACCAACCAGTTAAAGCAAGTTGTAGGATGTTTTAATGGAAATCTTTCGGGAGTACATAAATTAAACACGAAATTTGTGTTGTCCAACTCTCAAATCTGGTTATTTTGACTTTAATGGCCTTTAAAGCAACACGAGTATAAAGGACTTTCGCATAATTTAGCATCATCAACGAAACATTTACCAAGGATTGGTTCCTGTTCGTACAGTACAGCATTGGTATTAGAGGTTTCGAAGAGGAGATGAGAGTCTCACAGATATTCAACGTCCAGGGAGGAATCTATCCTTTGAAGATGACACATTTAGGGAACCAGTCGAGACAGAACCTCGTACCTCAGAACATAAGCTCGCTGGAACAATGGGAGACACCAAGTAATGCATTTTCACCCATTTTTTTAAAATTGGAAAAAGAAAAGAAAGGATAAGTTTGTATCTCATGAACTGATAGATGACCAACAAAATCGTCCCTGCCAGTTTTGTTCAACCTTGCTGCTAAGAAACCGGAATGATCCACTACTTGAATGGATAATTACTTGTGATGAAAAATGGATTATTTAAACAACATAACAAAAAAGTCTGAACTGTAGCTTGACCAACAATAGCAACCGAAACATATCTCAAAGACCACGTTCCATAAAAAAATCTACGGTGACAGTATGGTGGACTACCTCTGGGATTATCCACTATAACTTCTTGAACCAAAGAGTAACAACCACAGCAGTGAAATACTGCCAAGAATTAGAAGTAATGCATAAAAGGTTGCGCAAAAAAACAACTATCTTTAGTCCATCGCAAAGGTTCTATTCTCCTACACGACAATGCTCGTCGACATGTGGCAAATTAAATGACTTGGGAATTGAAGTCCTGTCCCCTCCACCTTATTCTTCAGACCTCGCTCCTAAATATCGTTAAACATCTGGAGGAATCCTTTCTACAGAATAACGCTTTCAAAACAAGTGCTTACTTGCTTATAGGAGTCCATCGTATCCGATGACGACGCTCTCCTCGGGATCATCGGTGACTCCGTTGATGGCTTTAGAGTCCTATTCTTGATCTGCACACTTTGCTGCAGACAGGACAGGTAAAGTTCACGTTGAGTGGTACAGGGTTAGCTCGACGGGCGTGCCTCCTTGTATGTCTGTCATTTCTTGATTGTCTAATGCCATCTTCCAGTTATTCTGTCCCCTCACAGAATATTATCCTCCAATGATGTCGATCGGCGGCAAAGTCTTCCAGATTTGCTGGGTTTTTATTTGTTTTCTTTAAAGTTCCCTTAATATTGTCTTTGTATCTTTTCTTTTGGCTGCCTGTTGAACATCGACCTTCGTTTAATTGGCCGTAGAGTATCTTTCGCGGTAGCCGGTCTTCTGGCATCCTTATTACGTGTCCAAGCCATCTAAGCTGGTGTTGTGTAATAATAGTCACTATGCTGGTACATGAAGTTCTCTCAGATATTTGGTTGTTGGTCAGCCTATCTCGCCAGGTGATTCCCAGAATACGTTGAAGGCAATATATGTGGAAGGCCTCCAACACTTTCATGTGTCGGCTGTATGTGGTCCAGGCTTCACATCCGTATGTTAGAGTCGAGATACATACTGCTCTCTAGACTGCTACTTTGGTCTTCAAGCTCAGGTCTTTGTTCACATACACTCTTTTCCTTAAGCTATCGAAGGAGGCTGAAGCTTGCCGTAGACGATGTTGGATTTCATTATCCAGGCTGCAGTTGTAGGAGAGATAGCTTCCGAGGTATTTAAAATCATTGGTTTTGGTTAAGTCAGTGTTGTTAAATAGTGAAAATGGGTGGATCGTGTGGGGGACCATTTGCCCATTGACATAGTATTTCTATTTTTTTAGTGTTGACGGAAAGTCCGATCCTTCTATAAGCATTTTTTACTGCTCTTATTGTAGCCTGTAATAATCCTGACCTATGCGCGAAAAAATACAGTCATCTGCATATTGTAGATCTAAGATTGTCTCTAATGAAATTTTTGTGACTGCCTGAAATTGCCTGATATTGAAAAGGTTACCATCAAGCATTTATTACTGCTCTTAGTGTAGCCTGTAATAATCCTGACCTATGCGCGACAAATTACAGTCATCTGCATATTGTAGATCTAAGATTGTCTCTAATGAAATTTTTGTGACTGCCTGAAATTGCCTGATATTGAAAAGGTTACCATCAAGCCTGTAAGCTATCTTCACACCGCTGTTTTCTTGTATATTCTGCTTGAACAAGGTGATAACACAAACAAGAAATATGTTAAATAACACAGGTGCAAGTACACAACCTTGCTTTACACCAGTGTGAACTTTGAAGGCTTCTGACTCTAGTCCCACAACAGTGACGCGAGCAAACATTCCATCGTGAAACTGTCGTAAGATATTAATAAATTTTGATGGACAGCCAAATTTGTGGAGTACTTCCCATAACAGTTCCTTATTGACAGTATCAAAGGCTTTGGACATATCTATAAAGCCTATAAAAAGATCCTTATGCTGTTCTCTGCACTCTTCTTGAAGCTGTCTCGTTGTGAATATCATGTCAACTGTTCCGCGATTTGGTCTAAACCCACACTTGGTCTCCGGCAATATTTCCTTAGATATATGGTATATATAACGATTGAGGAGTATCTTAGCCAAGACTTTCCCCACCATAGATAGTAGGGAGATACCTCTGCTGTTTGCTCACATTGTGATTTTTCCCCTTTGTTTTTATAGATTGTTACAATGTTGGCGTCTTTTCACTCTTGAGGAACAGTTTCTTCAGTCCACACTTTTACTTAATCATGTGAAGATTCTTATGACAGAGATAGCCACCATCTTTTATGATCTCCGCTGGAATATTATCAGGCCCAGGAGTTTTATTGATTTTCAGAGACCTAATTTCTGAGAGGCCTTCTACAAAAGTTGGGTCATGGTCAAGGACAGGCATCTGTGACAGCGTTAAGAGCTCGTCTAGTACTGTACTATCAGTTGGGTTGGGCTGGTTCAGTAGAACTTTGAAATGCTCTGCCCATCTGTTTACTATTTGTGATTGTTCCTTTAGCAATTTTGATGGGCGTCAATGAACAATTCTTGGGTCCATAAAATTTTTTCACTGCATTGTAAAAATTGTGCGTAATTAATATCTGCATAGTTTTGAATTTTATGTGCCTCTTTTGTCCACCAGTCATTTTTTATAATCCGCAGACAGGCTTGAGATTGTGCCCTAAGGTTTTTACAACCATTTCTTAGTCCCTGTGATGATGGATTGCTTAGGGATGCATTCGGTGCCTTATGTATATCATCTAAGAGAATGTGGATCTAGTCAGAACTCTCATCAAACCAATCTTGATGTTTCTTGGTTTTGTATCTGATACTATTTGCAGCAGATTCATACAAACTTGAGTTAAAAGTGGTCAGTAGTGCATCAATTTCATTGTTAACGTTAGCAATTGTAGTATCCTCTTCAAGCTTCTTGGCTATCTTCTTTCGTAGTTCATTTCTAATTGAAGAGTCCTTAAGAGCACCGCAGTTCAATCGTTTCTTATTCATTTTCCGGCGACGGATTGGTGGACGAATTCGTAGGCTTAATTTGGTAATAATGAGACGATGGTCCGTCCATCCTTCTGCACCTCTCATTGCTCGTGTGATTAACACATCTTTAATGTCAGTGCTTCTGACTCTAATATAGTCTATTAGGTGTCAATGCTTGGAACGTGGGTGCATCCAGGAGGTTTTGTACATATTCTTTTTAAAAATGGTATTTGTGATCTTAAGGCTATGTTCACTGCATAGGGTCAATAGTCTAATTCCATTTGAATTGACCCTTCCGATACCATGTTCTCCAATCACTCCCTCCCATATATGTTTGTCTGTTCCAACTTTCGCATTTAAGTCTCCCATTACAATTATCTTGTCATGTCTTGGTATTTGGTCTAAAGTTTCATCAATTAGCTAATAGAATTGGTCTTTAATTTCATTGCTGGAAGGTAATGTTGGGGCATATGCACTTAGAACAGTTGCATACCGGTGTTTTTCCAGGGGGATGCGAAGTGTTATAAGCCTCTCGCTTATGCAGTTTGGAGACTCTGTGAGGTTCTTTAATAACTTATTTTTTATAGCAAAACCAACTCCGTGTAAATGTTGCCCATTTTGAGGATATTCTCTCCAGAAAAATGCGTATCCTTCTTGAATTTCTTTGATTGGGCCTTCTTTCAAAAGCCTTGTCTCACTAAGAGCACCTATATCTATATCATACTACCTGAGTTCAGATGCGATCAGTGCTGTTCTGCGTTCAGGTCTGTTTTTACGATGATCAATATCTAAAAGCGTTCTGATATTCCAAGTGGTAAATTTTAGAAAAATATTATGTGTTTTTCGACCGCAAAGTGGAGTTCCCGATAGGCGAGGTTTCCTATCCAAGGAAAGGTTGAGTGGACAATTTTTATGCCACCTTTTCTAGGCCCCCCTTCAAATTGGGGTGAGCAGTGCGGTCCCTAAACAGGGCTGCTCAGTCGCACAGTGGTCTGACGAGAGCAGTTCCCACTCAATCCCTGTGCCGCTGACGTGTGAGAGCCGAGCTAGAGGCCTCCAGCACTCTTGCCTACCCCCGTCACCAGGTCTCTCCTCGTCGTCAGACTTTGACATAATAAGAAGAAACACTTAAAACTTCTCTTGAATCGAAGCATGAAAACTTCTACAGTAAAGGCAAAAGTGTATTCAATCACATGGAACCTACTTTGATTAAAAGTAATTTTATTACACACCTGATTGTTTATTTTAAGCCATGCACCTTAAAAAAGGTCATTACTTTCTTGACTACCGAATAATTAAAACCAGCGAGGTTCTTAATCTTGTGAGAGGACGAACACAAAAAATGTACACAGGTATTTCGTGAATATAAAAATTAGATAAAAGAACAAATTAAGAGAAAAATATGAAAATTATATAAATATAAATTGATGATATAATTATAAAAATTCTAAAAACTCATTATGCAAAAAAAAAAAACCCTCGAGTTTAAAAGTGATGAACCGTTCATTTTGTTGGGCTCTGTAGCGAGCATTAGGCCCAAAAATATGGCATTACTTGCATGATAATGCATGGCTGCTGTTTTTGTGGGGGGGGAGGTTATCTTTTACTACCTCAACACTGCTTATTCACTGCCCCCTCGTAATAGTATATGGAGTAACTACATTTCAGCCCTGACTCGTGATGGGATATTTTTTTTTTTTGGGGGGGGGGGAAATAGGGTCTTCGAACATCAGTACTTAAGATTGAACGTTGCTGTGCCATTTGCGCTCAGCTCTCACCTCTTACTCTATTTTCTTTCTCACTAACATAGTGACAGTAAAAATTTTCAAAATAATTAGATAAAGTGGTTAAATGGTTAAAAAGCTGGCATATGCAATTCATCGTGGACGAGTGTAAGTTAATGGACATTGATCGTGCTAATCTCGGAAGAGATTACAATATGGGTGGTCAACAGTCAATATGCAAAAGAAATACGTGGCTTAATCTCGAATGAGTTAAAATTTTCGAAACAAATGCACTGTAGCCTCACAAAAAGCCAATAAGGTTTTGAGATACATAGTTAGTATACATTATGCATTTAAATCGAAACAAAAAGCGCTTCTATGACTTCATTTGGACTATTCGATACAATTCTGATCTACATCCATAGATGCAAAATACATTGCAATATTAAAACGTGTCGAGCGTCAAGGGACGAAATTAATTCCTGAACTTAGAAATAAACCATACGAAGAAAGACTGAGGCACATCAATGCACGGTAAATCAGCATAGAACTCCAACGTTTAAAAAATAGTATGTTGACCAAAAGTCGCGTGCTCTCACTTATTCTGATTTATGACCTTACGAACTACAAAAATTCAATAACTCCCGGACTAACCTTGGAGAAACCTTGACAATTATATCATTCGAAAGAGAATGTAATACAACATAAAGATTTTTATTTTTTTGGAATCGGCAGAATAGTTATGACCTTGAGAGGACCTTGTCAATTATATCACTCGAAAGAGAATGGAAAACAACATAAGGGTTTTGAAATTCGCTAGAACAGGCCGAATAGTTATGATGGTATTGCCAAATAATTCTCCGGCTACACTTGGGGGGAGTTTGGCAATTATATCATTAGGAAGAGAATGTAAAACAACATAAGGGTTTCAAATTTCGTTAGAATCGGCCGAATAGTTATGATGTTATTGCCAAAAAAAAATAATTTCTAGGCTAACCGTGGGAGGTCTTTGGAAATTATACCATTCGAAAGAGAATACAAACCAACATAAGGCTTTCAAATTTCGTTAGAATCGGCCGAATAGTTAGAATCTTATTACAAAAACAAAAGAAAAGCAAAACGGGGACCGACCGACCAGCATAGTGAGAGTCGCCCGCGACTAAAAATACTTTCGATCTATTCTATAGCCCTATCTGAATTGTATTTTGATATTTATTTGGCGCGAAAAGGAATATTTTTCCGAGTTATTAGTACTTTGAAGTAATATTTTCCAAGACATAAAGCTACTATTTGCCGCTGTTATGACATCATAAGTCGGGGTTGGAGTTTCCTTTTATCAATTAAAAAAATACCTATAAACAACCAAGATGCTAATTTAAATACTACTTTAACCTTCTAAATTGTATTTAAATACGTTTAGTTTTAATCCGCCTAATTACCAAAAGTAGAAAAGGCGATGCCACGGCGTGTCCCTAGAATAGAGTTCTTCTTTGATTCGATTACGGTACGGAAAACAGCACACAAAACCTAAGAAAACAACTAACCGAACCAACAAAAAAACTAAAAATACTTAACTACCTAAAACGCCTACCTAACCCAAGGGTTATTTGGGGGGGATTTAAAACAAACTATTAATGACAAGATGGCTGTCAATCTATTTTTCGTTATAACATCATAATTACATATTTCTGTGTCTAATTGATGAATGCACTATATAGCTTATATATTTACTATACACTATATAGCCTTTTGCGTATTTAAAAAAAAATAATATATATTTATAACAAAGCGCCTTCGATTGCTTTGGAGTTGTTTATCTGTAGAATTACCCAATTTACTTTCACTGAAAGAGCAACAACCGCAGCCAATTTATTGGTCTTTAAAATAGTAAACGACTTTAGTAATAGAAATTACGACTCCATATTTGAGCTAAATAAACCGGTTCCTCCATGGTTCACAGGTCGTGTGGTTGTCTTTTGTATCTCGGCCAGAGGAATCAAAGTTCGTAACCGGAGATTCATTAGCTCTCTTACACGAACTTGTTCCGTGGGACTTAAAATACCCGCCCCCCACAAGGAACCCTGCATTCATTGCAGAACGGGGACTGACTCGAGAGAGTTGCGTCCCTTATCATCTCTAGTCCCGCAAGCTGTCTGCTATGAATGCACATCTTACACAGTTTTCATTTCCCTAACTTCAACACTTATTTGCGACATTCCCCTAAAGTCTTCCTGGCGGAGATGCGTCCGTTGGTTTTCGATATGTTTACACTCCCCGTCCCCCCTTCTGCGGATGCAGTATTTGCAAAGTTAAGCTACATCAGATGTGGTTATGGGCCGGATGGAGTGAGATTCGGGTCAACATTGCTTTGGGCTGCCATACGTTGTAGGGATTCTTGTTCCCCACTAAAAATACTTTGGAAAGGAGCACAAATCACTTCTAAACCGGCCCCTACCAAAGCCAAAAATATCTGTACCTCTTTTTTTTCAACAAATTCCCATTCCTACTTTTGTGTGCGCGAAAATACACCTGCTTCCCTCGATTCAAATTTCTAACCGTCAGTTTTAACGCGAGGAATAAATATTTCAAACGCAATCTCATTATTTTTAAAAAATATGGTAATTCTTTTTGTTCCCTATCATTCCAATTTTAAGGGGTTTTTTTCAGGTCTAAATTTGATCTCTCTTTTGAGAACTCAATTTTTATCTCTCTTCCCACGTTAAAAAGTTCTTCTTCTTTTCCTTCTCTCCGGAGTTAGGTGGTACTAGAAGCCTACCACGCTGCTCTTGAAGTGGTTATCCCATTATCTAGATTGGCCTCTCCGAAAAGCCTTCCTTTACACCTCTAAATTCCAACCAAACCTCGCATTTCTCTGTTGAATCCTGAGAGCCGGTCCAGCCAGCTTCTACCGTAGCACAGACCTAAGAAAACCCTGTTTATTATTCCGTCCAGGGATCGATTATATAATTATTGGCTAATTTTCCATTAAACACCGTCTTTGAAACCTAGTTAAAGCGTCCCATATGTTGTATAGATGTCTCCATAATAGAGACATTGCAGGCAACCGTCTGAACTTCTGCCACAATAATTTACGTTAAAATCCCTAATTACGAAAGATCGTATAAATTCTTATTCGAGCATTCGCTTAGAAGTCTATCCCTTTTGTAAAAGGGGGATTTTTTTTATCAGAGAAATATTAATTTAAAATACACTACAAAGAAGAAATGCAGGGTATTCGGGTATTTCTTTTTAATTCATAGTTAAGGGAAGCAAACTTGGCTTCTCGAATGGGCGCCTGCTCCATCAGTGAAGAAGTGTGGATTACAGAAGAAAAGACGATAAAGGACAAAAGCGGTGAAGAGAGACTGATAAAAAAAAATCGACTCTGTTCTCATGTCAAGTGCGCTTATTAATGATTATCATTAGTGCAGTTAAAAAGACTTTAGGATTATTTTAAATACCAATTCTTACTATGAACGGAGTTAAGTTACATTGCGTATAGTAAGTAGCTCGTCGGATGGGCTACCGATTTAAATAGTCTCAAAATTGCCAGGAATTGTCAGAATCTCATGTTAAGCAGTAGGTCATAATGATGTATGTATTAAACGATGCAAATTGTTAATGTAAACTGTACAAATCAAATTAAAAAGGACGCTTATCAATGCCCTCGATGAGAAATAACTAACTTTACTCCGATACAAAATTCAAAGAAAACAGATGCAAACTCACCTTTTTTACTTATGTTTATTTCATTGTCGGGTCGGGGAAATCCTCCTTGATAACGGCATGTTGGCCAGCCACCACTACTTCATGAGGTAGAAAATAAAACACCATGTGTCGACCACTTGATAACCAAGCAACCCGCAACTTACTGAGGCATTACAGTTGACAAATTGTGATCCTCTCATAATTCCCTGCCATTTCAAATCCTTATTTTTATTTTCCATGTTTCTACTTTGCACTTCCAATGTCTCTGTTCATCTTTCATCTGCCTATGACCCCATTATGGCGCCACTAGACTTTTTTGAGCAAACTAACGCATAAAGGCCGAGAAACCAAACACTTAAACAACAAACTAACGCAATTACAGCCAGATAGTGACCCTAATTTAGCCCCCTGACAGTAACTAGCAGAGAGGTAGCAATCATACACACCCAACTACGGCAAAATAGTTCAGACAAAATACAAACCATAGGGTGGATTTGAAATGTACTCGCACAAGGTAACAAAGTGATACAGAATTTCGCAAACTAAACTATAAACCCACCTACACATAAACACATACTATATATATATATATATATATATATATATATATATATATATATATATATATATATATATATATACAGATAGATGGGCAATCAACCATCTTAACGGACAAATCCATAAACGTTTGCTGACGAGATTGACAGACAATCTGCGTGCGGGAAATTGAGACAGACAGTCAGACCCGATGACGCCGAGAAGGCAAATGATTAACGAGGATTTTGTGAGACTTTTACTGAGGAAACTGAACTTTGGAATTTTTTTATGGCGCCTTCGACGACCATTTAAAGGAGTACCGCAAAAGCGGCTGTCTTGCACTTTTCCCAGGAAAATAGATCTAGGGAAGGGTGATTAGATCGCAAGAGGAAGGGGGAGGAGTCATTCTAACCCTATCCCTTATTTTCCTTCGTAAGGATAATGAAAAGGATTTTAAAGAGAGGGTAATTTTAGTCGGTTGTTACCTCTTTCGTGCAACCTCGAAATCCATTTTCACGGCAGTATTCAAGATTGACAAAACTTGCTGCGTACCATTCGTTGTCGGGTTTTTTTAAGTATTTTCATATTAATGTTCATTCCTTTTATCCCGCGTCATCCTCTTCCTCGGGAGTTTTTCCATGTTCCATTTCAACCCAATAAGTAAAGGTTGGCTCTTTTCTTTTATTATCCTTGATCATTCTCTATTTTTCATGCCCTCTCTATTGTCGGGTGCAATCATTAAATGGCGGAAAAAAGGGGCAGACTGACCGGCGAAAGAGACTAGTCAATAAGGAGGGAGCGAAAAAACCACAAAAACGCCCACGTTTGCAACGTATACTTAACTACCGCTCCCCAGAATTCAATGTGATTTTAAACTAATCAAGAAAAGTAAAGCAGCAGAAAGAAAGGGAAATAAGTGGCTAAAATGAAAATGACGAAAGAAGAATATAAAACAATTACCAAAACATAAGAGACAAAAAGAATACGAAAAATAACAGATTCCAATCGGTACAAACTCCTTCGAATACTGATTTATCTTAAAGAGCAAATTCGTAGCGGAAGTATCTCCTAGAACATACAGCAGGGGACCTGAAGAAAAAGTATACACCATTCTGGTCGCGAACCTCAAAAAATCGAGATAAAATGGCTCTATATTTGCGAGACTTGCTACAAACTTTGAATGTTTCCTTATCAATGATGCAGATGTTGCAGAGGCTGGTAAAAGCCGAAAGGAAAGTTTTCCTCAGGGAAGGAAATGCCGTATTAAAGTCGATATTCTTCTCCCACTCGAGAAAAAGCCCGCCTTTTTGAAGCTGGAATCTGTGTATAAGCCTACATGGAGAGGCCCAATTTAATCCAACACTACCTAAAAGCATTGATTTTGAAGCCTTAGAAAAAATCAAACCACGGCGTTCATTAACATGAATAGTGATCATGATACGGAGAGAATTCTTTTAATAGACAAGATAAGGAAAGCTTATATCGACCATTCAATTTTCACTCGGGGAAAAGAGAAGCAAAAAGACAAAATGATCAAATAAAAGGGATATAAATGAGGATACGATTAATAAGAAGGTCTAAAGATAAACCTCATCAACTTTTTGTGACTTGAAAGATTGATAATAACCCTCCAGGAACAAATCCGTACAAGGATTACAAGAACTCGAAGAAATACTAACAAGAATGAGGAGGACATTAATAAATTATTAATATGTTTATTTGCCAGACTAAAAGGTGCATTCGCAACCTTCAGCAAAATAGTACGAACAAAGGAAAAAGAGGATTCAATCAAACGAACAGGGAACGTCTTTGTATCGCAGAACAACGAAAATTCCACCATTTAGTAGAAAAGAATTTTAATCTTCAACGAAGATTAAAAAAATTAAGATCAATTTATAGTAATCAGAGGCAGTGATTAGGTGTTATTCACCGAATTCACAACATTGCTTAGAGCAGCTTTCGAGACGTTACTAAATTCTATAATCCCAATTGAGTTATATTCAGAGGAAAAATAACTTTATTTATTGGTCTTAATAAATGCAGGGTGTCTCAAAATGCCTATAAAATGCTATTAATATCCCTCTCAGGATCATTTTTTTATGGGAGGCTCTGTATGTATATACCTAATCAGATAGGTTGTGATTGATTGAATGAAATAAATGGAAATAATAAAAATAGCTGTGTCCAACAGACTACCTTGAAAGTGAATAAGTGAAATACATATAAATAAAAAAAAATATGTCTTCGGTTTCTAATAATAATAATACAATGAGTGGGAGCTTGCACTTCACGGGCAGACTTTTGGTCAGTGGCCTACGGCCTATCCGGCTTGGGCAACGGCTTATTGGTCTAAAAAAAAATAAACGCTTCCAGTAAATATCATCATCATCATCATCATCATCATCGCTAACTCTATAATTTAAGAACGGAATTTTTTTGAGTATATGAATAATAATTTCATCTTAGTTTGGTTATGACTTATGTTTTTTATCAAAGTTATTTCTAATAATTTTTTTCTAATATCAAAAAACAAAATGGTGAAGTTCACAAATAAATATAAGTATCAAAATTTTGCGAATTTTTTAAAACCCAAAGAATTACAAATGGTAAAGTTCAGAAAATTTATTTTTATATATCTTCTTCTATAACTTTCTTTTAGCAACATGATATTTTGAAAGGGGGGAAATTTAGTTTAGAGTTCCTCATAAAATTATTATAATTGGCCAAATTCAGAAAATTTATATAAATTTAACCATGGCTGCTTTTTTTTAGATTTTAAATTTCAATCTTTGTAGCGAAGCGCAAGCTTACCCTGTAGGGGGGCGTGGCGAAGCCATTGCCTGGTATTTAAATAATTTACTCTTGGTCTATTTATTTTTAAAATGGATGACTAATTCTAGGCCTAAAAGCCATAAAAAATGTTTTATTGGGTCTTTTTAAATACGAAAAAAAAACAATCCTCACGATTCTTTTTTATTCCATCTAAATTGTTCTAATAATTTCATTTTGCTTTACTCATTTTGGGGGTCAGTAGCTACTTCCTCCTGATAAAGATGAAAAAAAAATCTACTTTAGAAATATCTTCGATAAAACTTTCGAATATACGCAAAATAAAATAAAAAAGCAGCCATGCCTAAATTTTAATAAATTTTCTAAACTTCACCATTTATAATTCTTTGGTTTTAAAAAATTCCATACCATTCGATAATTATATTTATTTTTTCTACACTTCACCATTTTGTTTTTTCAAACCCTAAAGGAACTCTTAGAATCAACTTATAAAAACTTAAAATATACCGTCACAATCGAACTAAGAGAAAATATTATATATTTTTATTCAACCCCTCTAAAAAAATCCCGTTCTTAAAATATAGTGTTATGGAGGATTAATAATAATACCAGAGGAGCTTGCGCTTCGTAGGCAGACGTTCGGTGTGTGGGCTACGGCTAAATTTTAAATTTTAATATTAGTAGCAAAGCGCAAGCTCCCCTCACAGGAGGGGGGGGGGAGTGGCGAAGCCATTGCCTGGTCTTCTAATAATTTATTCTTGATTAATGCTTTTTTTTCGGATCCGGGCTTATTTTCTAGGCCTAAAGTCAATTAAAAAAACTTTCAGTGGAATTCTTTTGATATGCAGAAAAAACAATCTTGAGAGCCCCTTTTTGTTCCATCTAAATTTGCTTTTATAATAAGATGAAAAAGAAAATGCCTTAATTTTAATTCATTTTCTAAACTTCAAGATATTTAATTATATTTGTTTTAAAAAAATTCAAAAACATTCGATAATCATATTTATTTTTTATGAACTATCAGAAAGAATTTTGATAAAAGCTTCAAATATACGAAAAAAATATCCCACCGAGGTGTTTTTCGAACTGTAGAGAAAATCTTAGAAAGAAGTTGGATAAAAGCTTCAAATATACGAAAAAATATCCCACCAAGGTGTTTTTCGAACTGTAGAGAAAATCTTAGAAAGAAGTTGGATAAAAGCTTCATATATACGAAAAAAATATCCCACCGGGGTGTTTTTCGAAGTGTAGAGAAAATCTTAGAAAGAAGTTGGATAAAAGCTTCAAATATACAAAAAAATATCCCACCGGGGTGTTTTTCGAAGTGTAGAGAAAATCTTAGAAAGAAGTTGGATAAAAGCTTCAAATATACGAAAAAATATCCCACCGAGGTGTTTTTCGAACTGTAGAGAAAATCTTAGAAAGAGTTGGATAAAAGCTTCAAATATACGAAAAAATATCCCACCGAGGTGTTTTTCGAAGTGTAGAGAAAATCTTAAAAAGAAGTTGGATAAAAGCTTCAAATATACAAAAAAATATCCCACCGGGGTGTTTTTCGAAGTGTAGAGAAAATCTTAGAAAGAAGTTGGATAAAAGCTTCATATATACGAAAAAATATCCCACCGGGGTGTTTTTCGAACTGTAGAGAAAATCTTAGAAAGAAGTTGGATAAAAGCTTCAAATATACAAAAAAAATATCCCACCGGGGTGTTTTTCGAAGTGTAGAGAAAATCTTAGAAAGAAGTTGGATAAAAGCTTCAAATATACGAAAAAATATCCCACCGGGGTGTTTTTCGAAGTGTAGAGAAAATCTTAGAAAGAAGTTGGATAAAAGCTTTAAATATACGAAAAAAATATCCCACCGGGGTGTTTTTCGAACTGTAGAGAAAATCTTAGAAAGAAGTTGGATAAAAGCTTTAAATATACGAAAAAAATATCCCACCGGGGTGTTTTTCGAACTGTACATAGAGAAAATCTTGAAAAGAAGTTGGATAAAAGCTTCAACTATACTTAGGTGACTCACAAATTAAAATTTAAACTGTTTGAAAAATTGCATTCCTAAAAATATAATGTTATGGAGGATAAGAAATAATATAAGGTTCTTTAAATGTCCTTTTGTTAATAATATTTCGTTCGTTAAGAATGAATATTGCTAAGCTTTATCTTTTCTCATTAACACAGTTTGCGGGTTAAAACGTTGAAGACAGGATCGTTGGTAGAAAAGAGCAATGTTTCATCCTTTGCATAAATGTTTTCCACCACTTTGTACATCTGAGTTGAAAAATGAGATGACCTGTGTGGAAAACTGGTCGTTCCTATTCAAAGAAAGAGAAGGAGAGTAAAATGGCGATCTTGAGTATTTTCAAGCGGAAAGTGAGAGATAAAGGGATCCAGGTAACTAATGCTAAAATATTCTATTACTCCAGGATAAATGATTAAAGGATTCAAGGGAAAAAGAGTTCCATTGTCTGAGTTATTGAGAACCAGTCATTGAAACTGTAAGCCTGATGCATGTAGAGATATTTGAACAAGTAAGGAGTTGCAATAATCCTTGAGATTTCAAATTTAGTCCATGTGTTATTTATGATCTTTTCATTAGAAGTTTAGAAATTTGTGCATATCTTAAGTGACTTTAAATGCAGTGTGCCAGAGAAACCCGAAAGCTAAGAGAAATAATTTATGTGACCCTAGTCTTTGTTCATAAAGACAAGTTATGATTCTAATAAATAGGGTGCGGCTCAATAATGTCCTTCGACAGCAAGGACAGCAGGGTTGCTGGAGATATCAATTTTGAACAATTTATGGATTTTTTTTCTTAGCTCTCTTGCTGGATTAAGTTGTTTGAAGGATCCTTACAGCTCTTTCATTTAAATCGGCAGGTTTCCAAAGAATATTGGAATTTATTTTGCGAACAGAAAACACGCTAATTAATAAAATAAGATCCATTTTTTCATATTTGGGCCAGCTACTACTGAAAAGCCAATGGGCAGAGCTTTGTATTTTAGAGTATAGAATTCTTGTTCATTTTTATGCCTTATCGTAAACTTCTTGTCCGAAGGCTGTGTATTAGGATACGACAATGTTATAGGATGATAGCAAACTAGCATACAAAGAGATGGCGTCAGTTCGAAAAATGTGTAGAGGATTCATAGATGCACATTATAATAATGATAATTAATAAAAGAAGACCTATTGCACGGAGAAAATTTTAATGTTTCTTAGTTTATTTAAAACAATATCCACTCAAATATCAGGGAAATTTGAGAACTTTTTGGAATTATCAGGGAAAAATCTTTGATTGTTTTTATTTACAAATGCGTTAATAAAGCGATGATTAAAGAAATTGTGGTGAAGAAAACACGCCTAAATTAAGTTAGATTCTCTTGCAGACTGTTCACTAAATAGTGAATATGTTGATGCACGCTAACCTTCAATATTTTGTCATTACGGTTATAATGATACTACTACTATTTCTAAGAATTCAAAGGAGACCTTGTTCATCTACATATGTGTTAAGATTACTCGATTCCGGATGAGGTACAGAACTAAGACTTCGCTCACTGGTAAGAATAAAGTCACTAGCAATGGAAAAATAATGAAACCACAAACTTTCTCATTAAGGTGACAGCAATATACATAAATCGGGATATACTATCGAAAACGATTGTAATTACCCTACAACTTTAACACATTATTGCTGTCACTACCATAAAATTTGACTTCTTTTGCTTATATTGCTCTAAGTATTGATCTATCCCGACAATTTTATACATCAGCTATGTGACATCATTTAACGACAATATTAAAAACCAATAACCTCTAACCTTTTCCGATAGTCGTCAATAGGTTGCCAGGTAATCAACCTACAAAGCTCAGTAGATATAATAAAAAACCGGAACAATAAGAAAGGTGATAAGTTAATGGTGGGAGTTAATTCTTTACTAGCGATACCTTGCCAAGTTCTTGCGAAATTGTAAGAAATCGTCGATCATAGATGTAAAAGAATTCATGAGTGTGACGCCACCACAACTCCAACTAGAAATCTTTTATGTAATTCTTTCAAATTGAATGATTCATTTTTGTTATTGCAAATCATTCGAACAAGCAAGACTGCAAAACCGCTTAGCCACTCCACGCTCCGTGTACAGCCGTTTCTGAGGAATGTTTGTTTACAGGAATAGTGAGAATGGAGAAGGTGATAAAAGAACATTTGATGCGAGAAAAAGAACCCTGTGACAAAAAAAAAGATTCAGCATTAAAAAGAATTGTGTAACAAATAAAATTCAGACCAAACAAGTAATAGAAGGGTTAAAAATCTTATGTACCCAGTTTAAACCAGAGCATTTCAGCAAATGCGGCTGTCATGGGACAACCACATTTAATTTCAACGTGAGCCATTTGGATTAATTGGGAGATATTGCATTATCTACAAATGAAAATCGAACCTTGAATATTCATGTGTTCTTCATGATATTTTAAGACATCTATGGGCAAGTGCCAACATAGAAATACTGGCACTTAAATTGGGTAACTTACTTTCTCTAATCCCTAGCTGGATAGTACTGGGTGTTCCTTTATTCAATGACCAAGGAAGATAAAAGTGCAGTCATTCTCTTTCTCTGCAGTAAGGACATAGACGATATAGGAAAGACAAAATATGAAAGAATAAAATTGAAACAAAGCCCAACAAATAGGACCCCTCGAATAACTCCCAAAAGAGCAGGAAACCTCCTCCTCCGCCGACACTGGGGATGGAATTGTAATAATGGGCAAGCGATCTAGAGCCAATATTGGAAGCTCGGGGCGATCGACTCCTTCCTTGTGTTTACATCCGGCGTCTTCGGTATTTCGCCACTGTCTCTTTGGTTCACCGAGCAGATTGAGCCGCCGACCTTCCTTTTTACTCTTTATTTACAATGTTCGCTATTCATTATATATATATATATATATATATATATATATATATATATATATATATATATAATATATATATATATATATATATAATATATATATATATATATATATATTAGAACATATGTCGCTAACGTGATAATATAGTTGAGTCAGAGAAACCACAAATATGAATATGATTTTATTTAAACAAAAGTAGTTTCGGCATGCGCCATCGTCAGCTGTATGGCACTGTAACGATACAGTACAAAAAAACTATATAAAGGTTGTGAGCAAATAAAAATAAATAAAATTAGTACAATACAATAAAAAATAATCAGAAAATTAGGGGAATTTATCTGTTGGACAGTGGTGGGATTGCTATAATGGACGCGCTGTTATTCTCTCGGATTGGTCAGTTTTGGCTGTTTGTGAATTGAAGAGGCGACTATATTAGATATATATTTATTAAATTTGTCCTTCTGGCATATTATAATTATCCACAACACCAATTAGGATCAACTCTGCAATACGCAAGGAAGTGAAGTAATGAGAATCAGAGGTTGAAAATTAACAAATTTACCTGAATAAAAATAATTCGCCATGTAACCCCGCATAATTCTCATTTATTTTTTAAGTAGCTTTAATGCCGAGGAAATGCATAAAAAACTATGTTCTCTCCATTGATGCCTAAAATTGTTTGTACGCATCATATAAAGACCACTTCAGAAGGCCCCTCTCTATCATGCAGTTAACAAAAAATCAACGAATATTTGTTATCACAAACTTTATTAAGACGGCTTGCAGTATTAAACGGGTACAAAATTTATTTGAGAAACCTTTTCCTGAGTGGTATTCACCAATAAAACCACCTATTTGGAAAAATTCCGTAAATACCAAAAAGACAGAACATGTTTAAATCTAAATAAAGGTCGTTCAGGTTTCAGGAAACTCATATCGTAGGAACATCTGAAAATATTGAAAATGTTCGTATGGCATTTCTTCAAAATCCAAACGTATCAATCAGAAAGAATGGTTAAGAATAATAAAATCTAACCGCATTATTAAATAAGACATGAAAATGGCATCCCGTCCATGAATTACTTGATCGTTTCTTGGACAACATTGTGATTTGTCACAAGGCAGCCTTTTTCAAGAACAGAAAGGTAAATTGCTATAATATTCGACACTGCGCCGCTAAACAATCCCCCAGAATTCAAGTGTGAGAGACGTATTTGTTGGCAGAAAGTGTCTCTGTGGATCTGGATATGAGGGAATGGCTATCTCGTCGGCCCTTTCCTCCGTATTTCAGCAATTAATTCAATAGACTTT